>CAUYQU010090514.1:0-17114 GCA_963574635.1 Cheracebus regulus
CCTCTCTGTGATCGAGCAGACTGCATCTCTTGTTTAGAAAGGGCCTTTTTCACTTCACAATTATGCCCATTAATAGTGTGGTATTTCTGAACAACAATTTTATCAACTGTATCATGATCATCAAAAGTTACAAAAGCAAATCCTCTCTTTTCCACTCAGCCTGTCTTCCATAACTTCTATGGTTTCAATCTTGCCATAGTTTTCAAAGTAGTCTCTCAAATTATACTCTTCCGTATCTTCTTTAATACCACCAACAAAAATTTTCTTCACTGTGAGATGGGCGCTAGGCTTTACAGAATCCTTTCTAGAAACAGCTCTCTTTGGTTCCACTACATGCCCATCAACCTTGTGTGGTCAAGCACACATTGCTTCATCACCTGTTCAACACAAGAATAAGTCACAAAACCAAAGGCCCTGGAACGTTTGGTTTGGGGATGTCGCATTACCACACAATCTGTAAGTGTGCCCCATTTCTCAAAATGTTCTCTTAAACTATCATCTGTAGATTCAAAGCTCATACCACCAATAAACAGTTTTCTCAACTGCTCTGGTTCCTTTGGATCATGGCCCTCCTCCCCGTGGCGGCGATGGGGACAGCCGGCGTCGGGCTGGGGGCGACCGGGTGGCAGTTTTACCTCCATTTTGAGACCGGACTCGCCTCTTCCCTGGTCTCAAACTCCTGACCTCAGGTGATCAACCTGCCTCAGCCTCCCAAAGTGCTGGGATTACATGTATAAGCCACCGCGCCCAGCTCTAATATTTTTTGTATTAATAAGAGGTTAGACTCACATGTCCATCAGAAGGAGGCCAGTGAAATAAATCATACAATGAAATATTAGTGAGTCCTTTAAAAGGACCGGGAAGATACTTATACTGACAGGAAAAATTGCCATGATATATTGGAAAGTGTAAAGGCAAGCAATTGTGTAAAAAACAGGTGGGAGGTAGAGGATAGGAGGAGAGGGGAAGAAAAATATATGTATATTTGCTTGTATATTGATAGACTGTCTCTGAAAAGAAACACTAGACATTCATAACATTAGGCTGGGCCCAGTGGCTCACATCTTTAATCCCAGCAAAAACTTTGGAAGGCTAAGACAGGAGGAGTGCTTGAGCCCAGGAATTTGGGGCTGTGCTCTATGACCATGCCTGTTGCCTGTGAATAGCCAATGCATTCCCGCGGGGCAAAACATTTAAACCTTGCCTATAAAAAAAAAAAAAAAAAAACAAAAAGTGGTTAGGGGTCTTTTTTTTTTTTTTTTTTAAATAAAAGATGAGGTTTCACCATGATGGCCAGGCTGGTTTTGAACTCCTGATCTCAGGTGATCCACCCATCTCGGCCTCCCAAAGTGGTAGGATTGCAGGCATGAGCCACTGCACTCGGCCAGGGGTCTTATTTTAACCTTCCAAATGCTTGAAGTCATTTGTGACCACCACCCACCCTCGCTCACCCTGACCCCCGGCTCCCGGCCTTCCCTTTTAACCAATGAAACAGCCTCAACCTTTAACCTTCTCTTATTTACCAATTTAGCACCTGTTCAATCATTTTGGCTTTTCTGAGCTCTCCAAATCTTTCTTAAAATGTGGATTTGGCCAGGCGTGGTGGCTCACGCCTGTAATCCTAGCACTTTGGGAGGCCGAGGTGGGTTGATCACCTGAGGTCAGGCGTTCAAGACCAGCCTGGCTGTCACGGTGAAACCCCATCTTTTTTTAAAAAAAAAATGTAGATTTACAATTGGTTCATGATATTTTAGTAAGGATTAGACATATCAAATATTGTCAGAGGATTATTGATTGACTAGGTTTACACGTGTCCTCCCATTAACACTTTCTCATGTTAGCTTTTCCAATAATTTTTTTTTTTTTTTTTTTTTTTTTGAGACAAGATCTCACTATGTCACCCAGGCTGGAGTGCAGTGGCACGATTTCGGCTTACTGCAACCTCTGCCTCCTCAGGTTCAGGTGATCCTCCCTCTTCAGCCTCCCAAGTATCTGGGAATACAGACACATGCCACCACACCTGGCTAATGGTTTATATTTTTTATTAGAGACAGGGTTTTGCCATGTTGCCCAGGCTGGTCTTGAACACCTGGCTCAAGCCATCTACCTGCCTTGACCTCCCAACGTGCTGGGATTACAGGCATAAACCACCATACCTGGCCAATCTCTCTGTTCTGAACCATCTTTATGGGAACAAAATCATGTGGCTGATGTCAATTAAGGTGTGGCCCACATCCCAGAGTTTAATTTGTTTGGTTTTAATTTTTTTCTTTTTTATTTTAGATGGAGTCTCCCTCTGTTGCCCAGGCTGGAGTGCAGCGTGATCCTTCTGTCTCTGCCACCTGAGTAGCCTGGCTAATTTTTTTTTTTTTTTTTTTTTGGTAGAAATGAGGTTTTTGGGCCAGGTTCGGTGGCTCACGCCTGTAATACCAGCACTTTGGGAAGCCAAGGCAGGAGGATCACGAGGTCAGGAGATCAAGAGGTCAGGAGATCCAGACTATCCTGGCTAACACCGTGAAACCCCGCCTCTAAAAAACAAAAATGAGGTTTCACCATGTTGACCAGGCTAGTCTTGAACTCCTGGCCTCAGGTGAGTGTTAGGATTACACTTGGCCTCCCAAAGTGTTAGGATTACAGGTGTGTACCACCTCACCTGGCCATTTTTTTTTATTGGAAAAAAATGGAACGCTTCATGAATTTGCATGTTATCCTTGTGCAGGGGCCACGCTAATCTTCTCTTACCGTTCCAATTTTAGTATATGTGCTGCCAAAGTGAGCACCAGAGCTGATGTTCTTTACATCAAAAAGAGATCCATGGATTGCAAACCCACCTATCTGTGGCATAGGGAATGCTGCCAGGATACCCTCCTTTAACAGAAGCCAAAGGTGAAGAGGTGAGAGAGGAACAGTAGCCTCACATCACTGGGGAATGACACAGAACAATTTGGTCAATTCAGCAGAATATTCAGGCAATCCATATATCTGATACACTAATTATCTGCAATGCATACTGAATACCATGTCTAAGACCAGAGTTTTCAAACTATACTACTGCCTAACTAAAAAGGAGTTTCTCTGCCAGTCTATTTATTTGAGAGTTTGAGACTTTAGTTAAAGATAAGGGATGGAGGCAACCTGACCTATCAGCAGCCAATCAAGAGACATTTTTCTGAGAACAAAAGTGAAAGAAAATCAATGGAGGAGCCGGCCCCCAATTTCAGATTCTAGAGGTCGCAACCACTTTCAATCATTTCCTCCCAGAAGCCCTTACTTTTTGACCCTGGATGGCCTTACTGTTTTACCAACAGATAGAAACCTAGGTGGATTGAATTAATTTTGCTGTCATCAATCCATCAATCACAGGCTTGTTAAATATTAATGCAACAGACCAAAATGACATCAGGTTCTCCAAGAAGTATTCAGGTAACAAAATTCAACTACATTAGCAACTAGAGCTGTAAGGACAGTAAGATTATTTTATCCGATTTTTCGAAATACCAATTTCTTTTTTTTTTTTTTTTTAAGATGGGGTTTCACCATGATGGCCAGGCTAGTCTTGAACTCCTGACCTCAGGTGTTCCACCCACCTCGGCCTCCCAAAGTGCTAGATTACAGGTGTGAGCCACCGCGCCCAGCCTCAAAATACCAATTTTGAATTTTTTTTTAAATGTGATTTTAGTAAATACAGATCATCTCTAAGTATTGTGTGATTAATTTGTATCTTAAAACTCCATGAAGGGCCAGGTGTAGTGGCTCACACCTGTAATCCCAGCCCTTTGGGAGGCAGAGACGGGCAGATCACGAGATCAGGAGTTTGAAACCAGCCTGGCTAACATGGTAAAACCCTGTCTCTACTAAAAATACAAAACTTAGCCAGGCATGGTGGCAGGTACCTGTAATCCCTGCTACTTGGGAGGCTAAGGCAGGAGAATCACTTGAACCTGGGAGGTGGAGGTTGCAGTGAGCCAAAATCAAGCCACTGCACTCCAGCCTGGGCAACAGAGCAAGACTCCATCTCAAAAAACAAAACAAAACAAAAACCTGACTGGGTATGGTGGCTCACACCTGTAATCCCAGCACTTTGGGAGGCTGAGGCAGGCAGATCAAGAGGTCAGGAGTTCGAGACCAGCCTGACCAATATGTGAAACCTCTTCTCTACTAAAAATACAAAACTTGGCTGGGCATGGTGGCGTGCTCCTATAATCCCAGCTACTCAGAAGCCTGAGACAGGAGAATCACTTGACCCTGGGAGGTGGAGGTTGCAATGAGCCCAGATCACGTCACTGCACTTCAGCCTGAGAGACAGAGTGAGACTCTGTATCACAAACAAACAAAAAACTCCATGAAGAAGAAACAACTATTCTATAAAGGATATTTTTTTTTAAAATCAGTGCATCAATGTAACATGTAGCCATTAAGATATGAGTAGACTGGTGAGTGACCCAGAGAATATTAAGGATATATTATAATATTAAAAAACAATGGGCTCCATACAATACCATTAAATACATAATATTTTCTTCTTCTTTTTTTTTTCTTTCAAAATGGAATTTCACTCTTGTTGCCCAGGCTGAAGTGCAATGGCTCAATCTCAGCTCACTACAGCCTCTGCTTCCCGGGTTCAAGCGATTCTCCTGCCTCAGACTCCCCAGTAGCTGGGATTACAGGTGCGAGCCACCATGCCCAGCTAACTTTTGTATTTTAGTAGAGATGGGGTTTCACCATGTTGCCTAGGTTGGTCTTGAACTCCTGACCTCAGGTGATCTACCCACCTCAGCCTCTACCCATTCCAGCCAAAGTGCTGGAATCATAGGCATGAGCCACCGTGCCCAGCCCCATCTCTTCTATTTTTAAAGAGAGGTGTTCCAGCATTTTGGGAGGATGAAGTGGGTGGATGGCTTGAGCTCAAGAGTTCGAGACCAGTCTGGGCAACATGGCAAAAACTCCTCTACCAAAAAATGCAAAAATAGCTCAGTGTGATGGCATATGCCTATAGTCCCAGCTACTTGGGGAGCCAAGGCAGGAGGATCACTTAAGCCCAGGAGGTGAACGCTGCAGTGAGCCAAAATCTCACCACTACACTCCAGCCTGGGTGACAAAGTGAAACCCTATGTCAAAATAAAATTAAATTAAATTCAAATAAAAAATTAGCTGGGAGTGGTGGCGCCACTTGGGAGGCTGAGCTGGGAGAACTGCTTAAACCCAGGAGGTTGAGGCTGCAGAGAGCCGTGATGGTATGACTGCACTTCAGCCCAGGCAACAGAACAAGACCCTATCTCAAAAAATAAAATAATAAAATAAATAAAAATAAAATTGGGTACTTCTGTTCAAAGTTAATTCTTCAGACCTAAGTACCCTCCTTAATCACTCACCCCCATGTCCACAACACGCCTTTTTCCTGTCTTTTTGTCTGCATCTAAATAAGAATGCCAGATTTAGCAACCCTATATCAATTGCAATGTTTGAGACATAAGTATACTGAAATAATTATTTGATTTTTGGTTTTTTTTTTTGAGATGGAGTCTCACTCTGTCGCCCAGGCTGGAGTGCAGTGGCACGATCTCAGCAACCTCTGCCTCCCAGATTCTTGCAATTCTCCTGCCTCAGTCTCCCAAGTAGCTGGGACTACAGGTGCACAACCACCACACCTGGCTAATTTTTTGTACTTTTTAGTAGAGACAGGGTTTCACCATGTTGCCCAGGCTGGTCTCAAACTCCTGAGCTCAGGCAATCCACCTGCCTTGACCTCCCGAAGTGCTGGGTTTACAGGCGTGAGCCACTGTGCGTGGCCTGGTTTTTTGTTTGTTTTGTTGTTGTTGTTTGAGACAGTCTCACTATTTTGCCCAGGCTGGAGTGCAGTAGCATGATCTCAGCTCACTACAACCTCCACCTCCCAGGTTCAAGCAATACTTGTGCCTCAGCCTTCAAAGTAGCTGGGATTATAGGCATGCACTACCATGCCCAGCTAATGTTTGTATTTTTAGTAGAGATGAGGTTTCGCCATGTTGGCCAGGCTGATCTCGAACTCCTGGCCTCAAGTGATCTGCGTGTCTCGGCCTACGAAAGTGCTAGGATTACAGGAGTGAGCCACTGCACCCAGCCTAAAAAAATTATTTGCATTTATCTGGAATTCAAATATAACCAAGTGTCTTGTATTTTAGGCAACCCTATATATGTAGATTCTCAGTTGTCCTTTATCTTAAGAAAATACGAAAAACCACCTTCATCCCCACCTCCAACTACTCATCACATAGCCACCCAGAAGATATCTATCATGCCTGTCATACCATATCTCCTGCTGCCCTTGACAGCCCTGTTTGGGCCTGGCATGATCTGGCCTCCTTTTCTCCCCACCACCTTCACAGCTGATTGGAGGCTGGCCTAGGGAATTACTAGAGCCTCCATCTCAGAACTCAGCACCTATTCACTAGTCAGCCAAATTCCGGCTGCCCCTGAGTTGCAGCAGTGTCAGTGCACAGGAGACCTCTGGTTATAGGAGACTCAGCACCCATCATCCTCGGTTATCCTCCAGAAGTGTCAAATGCAGCCTCTGCCTAACAGTGCCAGTGCTCCTCCCCATAGCCCTGATGCTCACAGCCCCTGGGAAAGGAACCTAGTCCCGGGCTCACTGCCATTGTCAGTGAGGTGAGGAATGTGTAATCTCTCAGGAAGAACTGGGGCATGGTAGATATTCCTGAACACTGAAGTTCATCTCGATTATATATAACTGTACTATACTTGTTTTCCACATCTGTCTCTCCTAGACTATATATTCCTTGAGAGCAAGAGCTATAACTTTTATGTCCACATGCTGAGAATGAGCACAAAGCCTGGGTAGTTTTACCATGAATGAATAAATGAATGAATGAACCAACAAACAAAATGGCCTACATTAAGGGATAAGTAAGCAAACTGTGGTACCTCAGCTATGTGGGACACTACATATCTACTTTTAAAAAATATATATATTATCTTAATGCATAGAAATTTTGGTCAGGTACAGTGGCTCACACCTGGAATCCCAGCACTTTGGGAGGCTGAGGCAGGTGGATTACCTGAGGTCAGGAGTTCAAGACCAGCCTGGCCAAAATGGTGAAATCCTGTCTGTACAAATAATACAAAAATTAGCTGGGCCTGGTGGTGTATGCTTGTAATCCCAGCTGGTTGGCAGGCTGAGGCAGGAGAATCCCTTAATCCTGGGAGGTGGAGGTTGCAGTGAACGAAGATAGTGCCATTGCACTCCAGCCTGGGTGACAAGAGTGAAACTCTGTCTCCAAAAAATAAATAAATAAATAATAAGCAAATAAAATAAAATCTATGGTCAGACCACAATGAAGACTGACAGAAAGCCAAGTGCGGCGGCTCACCCCTGTAATCCCAGCACTTTGGGAGGCCGAGGTGGGCAGGTCACAAAGTCAGGAGATCGAGACCATCCTGGCCAATATGATGAAACCCCGTCTCTACTAAAATACAAAAAATTAGCTGGGCATGGTGGCACACACCTGTAGTCCCAGCTACTCAGGAGGCTGAGGCAGGAGAATCACTTGAACCCAGGAAGCGGAGGTTGCAGTGAGCCAAGATCTTGCCACTGCACTCCAGACTGGTGACAGAGCAGGACTCTATCTCAAAGGGAAAAAAAAGACTGGCAGAAAATTTGGAGTCATAAATAATTTAGAGACTAGTACTCAGCACAAGATTTTTCTACAAATTTGCTCAATTTCAAAATAAATATTTTTGTACAGCTAAAAATCCAGAGGGACTTTAGCCTCTGAAGCACTGGAATAAGTAAACCTGCAGCCCTCAGAATTCAAGCTCCTATTAAAATTGGCTCAGCACATGTCATCAGGACCTCCTGAGACTATGTCAAGGGCGCATACTTAATTTTTAAATTAAAAAATAAATTGGCTCAAGCTAAAAGATTTTCCTTTCAGAAGACGCTGTTTGCTCTCATGCTCTTCATACTCTAATATGACAGAAATGCTATCTATTCAACACAAATTGAGAGGAACGTCTAGCCATGACATGGTTTGAGCAGTAAAGACCAAAAGTGTGTCTTTTCATTCCTCCAGCTAATCCCTGTTGTCTTTTTGCATTTCATGTTTGAATTCAGACGGTATTTAAGTGCTAGCCTCGTTCACGGAACTATAACCCCATAAATCTAGGTGAATCTCTCCCCAAACTATGTTTTTGATCCTTCCGTAAAACCTTTGTTAGCTCCTGGTTGCCCAATCCAAATTCCTCAACCATCACATTCCTACAGAAGCTATTTCAATCTACCCTTCTAATCTTATCTTTTATACTTCTAATCTTATCTTTTATATCTTCTGCTCTTTTTTTTCCGAGGCAGAGTCTCGCTTTGTTGCCAGGCTGGAGTGCAGTGGCGTGATCTCCGCTCACTGCAATCTCCGCCTCCCAGGTTCAAGCACTCCCCCTGCTTCAGCCTCCCGAGTCACTGGGACTACAAGCATGCGCCACCACACTCAGCTAATTTTTTGTATTTTAGTAGAGACGGGGTTTCACCATGTTGGCCAGGATGGTCTTGATTTCCTGACCTCATGATCCACCCACCTCAGCCTCCCAAAGTGGTGGGATTACAGGCATGAGCCACCGTGCCCGGCCAATCTCTTCTGTTTTAACTGCATTTGCCTCTGGTATTTTACTGATATAAATTCGCAATTCAAGTCCTCCTTCCCTTGCAGACTCCTCAGGTCCTCCCTATCAGAAGACTTTGGGAGCCCTCCTTCAAATTTCTCTGAATAGCTTTTACTCTTTGCATCTTTCTTTGGCCCTTACCATTTTTCTGGTTTATATTGTTAATATCCTTTATGTGTGTTCATCTGGTATTTGGTATTCGCAAGCAGAAAATGTCATCACTGAAGGTGGACCAAACCAGCCACCTGACCGTCACAAGATGAGTCAATATACCACCAGGCAAGGTCAGAAATTCATTTTGGTACATTCCCATTACCTGAATGGCATCTTACAATTTCCAGAAATAACACCATGCTCAGACTGTAAGGGACTGAATCATGTTAACCAAACCTCCCAAAGATGATTTGTAAACCAGAATATGTTCTTATTTTACAGTAGGAGTGGCCATTTATATAGGCTACTATCCTTCTAATAAAAAGCCAAATTACAGGTAAAGACATTTCTAGTGAGCAGATACAAGAAGATAAAAGGAATTGGCTCCATAACCATGTGCTTGTGATCTATTGCTGCTGTGAGAAATTACTATAACCTTAGTGGCTAAAACAACAAACAAATTTACTTGTTTTTTCTTCTGTTTTTCCTCAGACCTCACAAGGGCTGAATAAATTTACTCTCTTATAGCTGTGTAGCTTAGAAGTCTGATTTTAAACTCGATGGACTAAAATCAAGATGTTGGCAGGGCAGTGTTCCTTTCTGGAGGCTCTCACCTTCTTTCCTTTCCCAGCTTCTTAGGCCCTCACAGCCCCTAACTCCTGGCCTCTTCCCCTGTCTTCAAAGGCAGCCTTGAGTCCTTGTTATACATAACATCACTCCAATCTCTGCTTTTACTTAATTCGTCCACTTTTTTTTTTTTTTTGAGACAAGAGTCTCGCTCTGTCACCCAGGCTGGAGTGCAGTGGCACGTTCTCCACTCCTTCTGCCTCCGTCTCCCGGGTTCTCTTGCCTCAGCCTTCCGAGTAGCTGAGACTACAGGCACACACCACCATGCCTGGCTAATTTTTGTATTTTTGGTAGAGATTGGGTTTCACCATATTGGCCAGGCTGGTCTCAAGCTCCTAACCTCCTGATCTGCCCCCCTTGGCTTCCCAAAGGGCTGGAATTACAGGTGTGAGCCACTGAGCCTGGCAGCCTGGCTCACTTGCTTTTAAAAATCCTTGTTATGGGCCAGGCACGGTGGCTCACGCCTGTAATCCAGCACTTTGGGAGGTCGAGGTGGGTGGATCACATGAAGTCAGGAGTTCAAGACCAGCCTGGCCATCATGGTGAAACCCCATCTTAAAAAAAAAAAAAAAAAAAAATTCTTGTTATGGCCAGGCATGGTGGCTCATGCCTGTAATCCCAGTCCTTTGGGAGGCCAAGGTGGGCAGATTACTTGAGTTCAGGAGTTCAATACCAGCCTGGCCAACATAGTGAAACCCTGTCTCTACTGAAAATACAAAAATTAGCTGGGTGTGGTGGCACACGCCTGTAGTCCCAACTACTTGGGAGGCCAAGGTAGGAGAATCACTTGAACCCAGGAGGCAGAGGTTGCAGTGAGCCGAGATTGCACCACTGCATTCCAGCCTGAGTGACAGAACAAGACCCTGTCCTAAAATAAACAAACAAAACTCTTGTTATTATTCTTATTGGAATTATCTAGGATCATCCCCTCCCCATCTGGAATTCATATATGTGTATGTGTGTGTGTGTGTATGTGTGTGTGTGTATAGATACACATATATATGAATTCACACATATATGAATCATATATATGTGAATCCAAACATATATTAATCATATATATATGAATCCATACCCATACTTGCCTTTATTTATTAATTTTAATTTTTTTTTTAGACACTGAGTCTCATTATGTTGCCCAGGCTAGTCTCAAACTCCTGGCTCTAGGGAATTCTGCTCCCACCTCTCAAGTAGCTGGAACTATAGGCTTAAGCCACTACTCTTATTTATTATTTTGCTTTATTTCTGTCTTTTTTTTTGAGACAAAGTCTCACTTCGTTGCCCAGGCTAGAGTGCAATGGCACGATCTCAGCTCACCACAACCTCCACCTCCTGGGTTCAAGCCATTCTGGTGCCTCAGCCTCCCGAGTAGCTGAGATTATAGGTGCATACCACCAAGTCCAGTTAAATTTTTTTTTCTTTTTTTATTTGCACACAGAAAGTAATTTGGTTCCAATGCAAAATCTTTTGTGTTTTTAGTAGAGACGGAGTTTCACCATGTTGGCCAGGCTGGTCTTGAACTTCTGACCTCAGGTGATCCACTTTGCCTCTGCCTCCCAAAGTGCTGGGATTACAAGCATGAGCCACTGAATTCAGCCTGTTTTTGTTTATATATATATTTGGCGGGTGGTGGGGGAGTGGAAAGGCAGGGTCTGGCTCTGTTGTCTAGGCTGTAGTGCAATGGCACAACAATAGCTCACTGTAGCCTCGATCTCCCGGGCTCTCAAACATTCCTCCCACCTCAACCTTCAGAATAGCTGGGATTACAGGCACACACCAACACACCCAGCTAAGTTTTAAAGTTTCTTTTTTTTTTTTTTTAAATTTGGGGTTTCAACATATTGATCAGGCTGGTCTTGAACTCCCAACCTTAAGTGATCCGCCCGCCTTGGCCTCCAAAGTGCTTGGATTACAGGTGTGAGCCACCACGCCCGGCCAACATACTTACCTTTTTTTGTGGTAAGGTCACCTAAAATCTTTTGCTTAGCAGCCTTCAGTATAAAATATTATTTACTACAGTCTTCCTGCTGTATATTAGATCTCTAGATTTATTCATCCCACATAGCTGCAGCTTTGGACACTTTGAACCATATCTCCCCATTAAGACCATGAAGGTTCTTAATCACATCTGCAAAGTCTCTTTACCATGTAAAGTAGCATATCTACAGATTCTAGGAGCATCTTTGGGAGGCCATTAATCTGCCTACTACAGTTGAATTTCCAAAAAGGTATTTATAGGCCGGGTGTGGTGGCTCACGCCTGTAATCCCAGCACTTTGGGAGGCCAAGGCAGGTGGATCAGGAGATCAGGAGTTTGAGACCAGCCTGACCAACATGGTGAAACCCCATCTCTACTAAAAATACAAAATTAGGTGGACGTTGTGGTGGGCACCTATAATCCCAGCTACTCAGGAGGCTGAGGCAGGAGAATCGCTTGAACCCAGGAGTCAGAGGTTGCAGTGAGCCAAGATCGTGCCACTGCACTCCAGCCTGGGAGACAGAGAGAGACTCTGTCTAAAAAAAAAAAAACATGGTATTTATAGGAAGCTAATATGTTGAGTATGAATTTCAGCACATATGTAAAATAAGAAAATATTACTTTTATTCCCAAATTTGGGCTCCCATCCAACTAAAGTGATAGGAAATTGGCCGGGCACAGTGGCTCACGCCTGTAATCCTAGCACTTTAGGAGGCCAAGGTGGGTGGATCACCTGAGGTCAGGAGTTCAAGACCAGCCTGGCCATCATGGTGAAACCCCATCTTAAAAAAAAAAAAAAAAAAAAAAGATAGGAAATTAATAATCAATCACTGTTGAGGGTACCTTATATGGTACCTGGGGTATCAGGAGAAGAGCTCAAATTTCTAGCCTGTAATGCCCCAAAAAAATCTCAGCCTCAGGCCATGTGGTCCCCTGTCATGCAACAGCACTCTACTCTGTGGAGTGTGGACATTTTTGCCCAAGCAGAACACTTTGAGGTCCTAGAAACCCCAGTCTACTCTGAAGTCTTTACCCCTGCCTTGGACCCCAAAATGGTAATAAAGTTCATGAGACTTCAGGACCCTTCCTTGTCTTCCCCACTTCTACTCCATTCCTCTCCCAGGCTGATTCCTCTTTCTTTCCTCCCTTTCTCCACTGATTTTAGTTTGACAAAAGACCGGAAGAGCACTAGGCTTTAAGTGGCTATTGGCTTTCCCTCTTGCATAATTCTTAGGAAGGGGATAACAAAAGACCTAGACACAAAGGACCTGTGTAGAGTGAGGTGAGTGGGGTTGTGTGGGGGGTGAGAAATACTGTAGTGAGCAAAACACACTGCTACAGTTAATAAATTAACATCACAGCTGGCCGCAGTGGCTCACACCTGTAATACTAGAACTTTGGGAAGGCCGAGGCAGGCGGATCACGAGGTCAAGAGATGAAGACTGCCGGGCGCGGTGGCTTACGCCTGTAATCCTAGCACTTTGGGAGGCCGAGGTGGGTGGATCACCTGAGGTCAGGAGTTCAAGACCAGCCTGGCCATCGTGGTGAAACCCCATCTTTAAAAAAATAATAATAATAATTAAAAAAAAAAAAAAGAAAAAAGAAAAAAAGAGATGAAGACTATCCGGGCCAACATGGTGAAACACCTGTCTCGACTAAAAATATTAAAATGAGCTGGCCGTGGAAATTAGCTGGGCATGATGACACACAGCTGTAGTCCCAGCTACTTGGGAGGCTGAGGCAGGAGAATCACTTGAACCCAGGAGGCGGAGGTTGCAGTGAGCCGAGATCGCACCACTGCACTCCAGCCTGGCAACAAAGCAAGACTTCATCTCAAAAAATAATAATAATTAATTAATTAACATCTCAAAAAAACTATCCTGTCATATAAATGTAGCCTACTATTTTACTTTTTCTACCAGGATCTACTTTTGTTTAAGTGTATGTATGTTTGGTGCACTTATTTTCTTTTTTTTCTCTGACTTTAGCCAGTGATATTTTTATTGTTACTTTTTATTGTTTTTTGAGACAGAGTGTCCCTCTGTTGCCCTAGCTGGAGTGAATGTTGTGATCTCTGCTCACTGCAACCTCTGCCTCCCAGGATCAAATGAGTTTCATGCCTCAGCCTCCCAAGTAGCTGGGATCATAGGCATGCACCACCAGGACTGGCTAATTTTTTTTTTTTCTTGAGACGGAGTTTCGCTCTTGTTGCCCAGGCTGGAGTGCAGTGGTGTGATCTCGGCTCACCACAACCTACACCTCCTGGGTTCAAGCAATTCTCTTGCCTCAGCCTCCCGAGTAGCTGGGATTATAGGCATGTGCCACCACCCCTGGCTAATTTTGTATTTTTTAGTAGACACAGGGTTTCTCCATGTTGGTCAGGCTAGTCTCAAATCTTGAACTCCCGACCTCAGGTGAGCCACCTGCCTCAGCCTCCCAAAGTGCTAGGATTACAGGCATGAGCCACCATGCCCGACCTAATTTTTGTATTTTTAGCAAAGACAGGGTTTCACCATGTTGGCCAGACTGGTCTTGAGCTCCTGGCCTCAAGTGATCTGCCTGCCTTGGCCTCTCAAAGTACTGGGATTACAGGTGTGAGCCACTGTACCCAGCCCTTTGTGCACTTATTTTTAGTTATTATTCTTATGGAAAAATGTACATAAAATAGAGTTTGCCATTTTGAAGTGTACAGCTCAGGGGCTTTAAATACAATGTTGTTCAACCATCACTATCTAGTTCCAGAACATTTTTTATCACCCAACTAGAAGGCTTGTACTCATTTTTTTTGTTGCTTATTTTTATTTTTTATTTTTTTCAACAGATGAGGTCTCACTCTGTCAACCAGGCTGGAGTGCAGAGGCACTATCATAGCTCACTGCAGCCTCAAACTCATTAGCTCAAGCTATCCTCCCACCTCAGGCTCCCAAGTAGCTGGGATTACAGGTGTGCACTACCTGGCTCAGCTATTTTTTAAGCAGTTATTCCTCGATGTCCCCTCAACCCTGTATTTGTAGAGTTTCTCTATTAATTTTTTCATCTAATATAATATATTCATAATCTAAAATACATAAGGCTGGGCATGGTGGCTCACACCTGTTATCCCAGCACTTTGGGAGGCCAAGGAGGGTGGATCACTTGAGGTCAGGAGTTGGAGACCAGCCTGGCCAATATGGTGAAACTCTGTCTCTACTAAAAACACAACAGGTAGCTGGGCATGGTAGTGCACGCCTGTAATCCTAGCTACTGGGGAAACTGAGGCCTGAGAATCGCTTGAACCTGGGAAGAGGAGGTTGCAGTGAGCCAAGATCATGCCACTGCACTCCAGCCTGGTTAGGCAACAGAGCAAGTCTCCGTCTCAAAAAATAAAAATAAAATGAAATACATAAATTTCCAGCAGGGCCTGTAATCCCAGCACTTTGGGAGGCCAAAGTGTTCAGATTGCTTGAGTGCAGGAGTTCGATACCAGCCAGGGCAACATGGTGAGAACCCCATGTCTACTAAAATACAAAAAATTAGCCAGGCATGGTGGCAGGCGCCTATAGTCCCAGCTACTCAGGAGGCTGAGGCAGGAGAATTGCTTGAACCCAGGAAGCGGAGGTTGCAGTGAGCTGAGATTGCACCACTGCACTCCCACCTGGGCAACAGAGGGTGACTCTGTCTCAAACACACACACACACACACACACACACACACACACACACACACACACACACACACACAACAAGATTTCCCACTGTTTCCCACTCTACCTTGTTTCTCTGGAGTGTGCTTCCACAGTCCCTTTATGCATAGGTAAGCAAAATTTTTCTCATTTTTACACAGAAGTATCATCTTAAAAAGTTTTGAACTTTGCTTCTTTTTTCACATAAAAATACATCCTAGGCCAGGTGCAGTGGCTCAAGATTGTAATCCCAGCACTTTGGGAAGCTGAGGCAGAGGGATTGATTGAGCCTAGGAGTTGAAGATCAGCCCACACAACATGGCAAGACCCTGTCTCTATGAAAGTAAGAAAAATTATCCAGATGTGGTGGTACACACCTGAGTCCCACTTACTCAGGAGACTGAGGTGGGAGGATCACTTGAGCCCAAGAGGTGGAGGATGCTGTGAGCTGTGATTGTGCCACTGCACTCCAGTCACTCCAGTCTGAGTGAAAGAACAAGATCCTGTCTCTTAAAAAAAAAATGCCATTTTCCATATAAGGTAACCATAAGTCCTGTTTTGTTTGGGAAATACCCTGTTATGTGTTATGCCTGCTTTTTAAATGTTTGGATGAGAAATTATATGATCACTTTTTTCTTTATTTTACTTTAAGTTCTGGGGTACAAGTGCAGAATGTGCAGGTTTGTTACACAGGTATACACGTGCCATGATGGTTTGCTGCACCTATCAACCCGTCAGCTAGGTTTTAAGCTCCGTATGCTTTCAATATTTGTCCTAATGCTCTCCCTCTCCTTGCCTCCCACCCCCTAAGAGGCCTCAGTGTGTGATGTTCCCCTCCCTGTGTCCATGTGTTCTCATTGTTCAACTCCCACTTATGAGTGAGAACATGTGGTATTTGGTTTTCTGTTCCTGTGTTAGTTTTCTGAGAATGAATGGCTTCCAGATTCATCCATGTCCCTGCAAAGGACATAAATTCATTCTTTTTTATGGACGTATAGTATTCTATGGTATCTGTGTGCCACATTTTCTTTATCCAGTCTATCATTGTTGGGGATTTGGGTTGGTTCCAAGTCTTTGCTATTGTAAATAGTGCTGTAATAAATATACATGTGCATGTGTCTTTATAGTAGAATGATTTATAATCCTTTGGGTATATACCCAGTAATGGGATTGCTGAGTCAAATGATATTTCTGGTTCTAGACACTTAAGGAATCACCACACTGTCTTCCACAATGGTTGAACTAATTTACACTCCCATCAACAGTGTAATAGCATTTCTATTTCTCCACAGCCTTGCCAGCATCTGTTGTTTCCTGACTTTTTAATAATCACCATTCTAACTGACACGAGATAGTATCTCATTGTGGTTTTAATTTGCATTTCTCTAATGACCAGTGATGATGAGGTTTTTTTCATATATTTGTTGGCCACATAAATGTCTTCTTTTGAAAAGTGTCTGTTCATATCCTTTGCCCACTTTTTGATGAGATTGTTTTTTTTTCTTGTAAATTTGTTTAAGTTCCTTGTAGAGTCTGGATGTTGGACCTTTGTCAGATGAGTAGATTGCAAATATTTTTTCCCATTCTGTAAATTGCCTGTTCATATCTGATGATAGTTTCTTTTGTTGTACAGAAGTTCTTTAGTTTAATTAGATCCCATTTGTCAATTTTGGCTTCTGTTGCAATTGCTTTTGGTGTTTTAGTCATGAAGTCTTTGCCCATACCTATGTCCTGAATGGTATTGCCTGGGTTTTCTTCTAGGGTTGTTTTGTTTTGTTTCGTTTTGTTTCTGAGATGGAATTTCACTCTCGTTGTCCAGGCTGGAGTGCAATGGTGCAATTTCAACTCACTGCAACCTCTGCCTCCTGGATTCAAGTGATTTTCCTGCCTCAGCCTTCAGTGCAGCTGGGATTACAGGCATGTGCCACCACATCTGGCTAATTTTTGTATTTTTAGTAGAGATGGGGTTTTGCCATGTTGCCCAGGTGGTTTGAACTCCTGGGCTCAAGAGATCAACTTGCCTCTGCCATTCAAAGTGCTGGAT
>CAUYQU010090516.1:0-19362 GCA_963574635.1 Cheracebus regulus
AGTTACAAGCCTTGTTTGCATACTGGGCTCCTTAAGGGAAGACCAGGCTGTGCGAGCAAGGGAGAGGGGAACATGCCTGAGCATGTCTGAGCTTGTTCGGGGCATGTCCGAGCTTGCTCGGGGCTTGTAAAAGGGAAAAAGGAGCAGGGTGAAGGGGGGGGGTGCGTCCGAGCTCCCAGCAAGGCAACCGGCCTTACACCAGGAACTGGGGATACCCAGCCTTAGCTTTCATGGAGCCTTAATGCCTTCTCCCCACAGTGCGGGGAGAGAGAGCCAAGTAACAGGTCATTAACAACACAGGGTAGGGGAAGTGCAGTGCTATGTGGTCATATCCCAGGACGACTAACCCAGACTTGGGCACCAGTAAAGGCTTCCTGGAGGAAGCTGCGTCCTGAAGGAGAAGGAGAGGCTGTGGAGGTGTAGCAGGTGCGGGAGGAGTGTTTAGGCAGTGAGGGAGCCACAGCCTGGCATGACTAAGGAACTAAAAAGTTGGTTCCCCTGAGGCCTGAGGTGCAACCTGGAGGCAGTGGCAGGAGATAAAAACGCGGAAGTCAGTGAGACCCTAAATGACCTGGAAGGCTGGATGAAGCAACCTCAACTTAATTCTGGAGGCAACAGGCAATGTTTCAGGCAACTATTGCTGCAGGAAGGCTGTGTAACAAACCCCTCAAACTCCACGGCTTTGCATGTCAGTTACTTACGGGCGTCAGCTGAGAGTCAGTTGATCTATACCAGGACCAGCGCAACTTGGCTCCAGGCCACACGTTGGGTCAAGTCAGTTCCATGTGTCTTTCAATCTGCTGGATCCAGTGGGCTCGCTGGGGCCTGCTCTTCCCAGGGAGGCACAGAAGCAGAGGGAAGTCCCCTTGGACAGGAACCACAAGCCCGCACTGGCCTGGCTCTTGACAACATCCCCAGAGATGACAAAGATCACATGGCTGGGCCTGACATCAATAGGACAAGAAAACCTAACCCACCAGCAGCTGGAGCAGGACCAGCCAGGGACAGAACAGTGTCTGTTTATTGAAGTGCTGTGAAATTCCAAGTGTATAAATGCTGTCTTGAGTTGGGGCAAATCTGTTTTATAACAATGATGGCGGGGTAATGGCTTTAGAGGTACTGCTGTGGCCAAGCCCTTGGCAAACATCATCTTATTAAAACACGAACATGTACGACGGGTATTATTCTACTGAATGGATAGGCAAACAGGTTAAGATGAGGCATGTGACTTGCCCACATCTACACAGTTAACAGAGGCGGGGTGTAGGATATAATGAATTCCTCTTCAAAGGTTTTAGCCTGTAAATTGCACTTAGCAATGAGTTCTGAGATCCTCTCCAAAGAACTAATGTATCAGCATGTTCAGCTCCCCTGTGCTTTCTTCTCCATTTCAAAGTTTAATTTCCTGGTTTTCTTTGCCCCCTTACCCCTAGTTTTAATAAACAACCTTCCCACCAGTTCTAATCAGTATTTCATATCTGTTCCCCTGGTAACCTGCTTTGACCCGAGTCAACTTTAGTTACCTTTTCTGTAACTGTCCTTCCCACCAAGCTGCTCACTCCACCACTCTGGCTCACACCCTTGCTCCCTTTAAAATAGCCAATCAGAATTAGCTTAGACTGTGCAGTCCAACCCTCACCACTAGGGGAACGACACAGCAGTAGGGGCTACCTGCGTCGGGCATAAGAACCCCTCCCCAACCCTTGTTTGGGTGTGTGCTTGCCTTTGCTCCATCTGTGAGATGCACCTTTCTGTAGAAGTAAATTGCCTTGCTGAGAAAATTTTTGAGTGTTACCTCTTTTGCAGCACAAAAAATTTACTATAACACAGGGTGAGGAAGGGTTCTGTGACTACACCACAGGATGGCTGCATCTGAACTCCGGCCTCTTTCTGTTACCCTGTGCGGCCCCCTCTCAAGCATCCCCTCTGCTCAACTACAAGGGTGGGCAAGGGAGCAGCATCAGGCAGTGTCAGGCTGCCAATCACTCCAAAGCCTCTGACTGGGACTCTGGCTCTGGAGCAGGGCAGGGAGGTCCCACCTCATGCCTGCTCAGGGAAGGCTGGGAGGGTGCCTGGTGCCCATCCCGGCATCTCCTGGCAATGCATCCAGGGCAGAGCAAGTCAGTTGACATTTGCTGATGACTTCTGAGCAGGGGGTTCACTCTTCTCCTTCCTCACTGCTTTCTCTCCCCTCCATCCTCAGTCCTGCAGCCAGAGATAGCTTTCTAAGGAGCAAACGACAGCCACGTCTCTCTCCTGCTTACAAAATATCATCTAGATAATACATTTCTATAGTAAAAAAAAAAATCCAAGAGTATAGAAAGATTTATAAAACCTTCCTCCTGTCACGTTCTGCCATCTGCCTAACACTACTCTCCCCGCACACACAGGTAAGCACTGTTTCAGTTTTTCTAGTTTTCCTCAGAATTTCTTTATGTATATGCAAGCAAAAATGAGTACATCTTCTTTCACCCAGCCATTTTTTTTTTTACACATAAGCTAGCTTATTTCACACACTGTTCTGCAAGTTTTTCCCCCATTTAATGTATCTTGGCAATTTTTTCATGTTGTGACACAGAACGCTTCCTCATTCTTAATATAGCTAGAGAATGTTCCACCATCCCTGTGCCGATGGGTATGTAGGGGCTCCCAGCCCTTTGCTGCACTGGACAAGCCTCTAGTGAGTCACTTTGCACTTGGCCAGCGTAGTAAGTTTAGCTGCAGGATAGATTCTCAGAAGCAGCACTGCTGAATCAAAAGAAGGTGAGAATGTAATTTTGATAGTTACTGCCAAATTACCCTCCACTCCGGCCACCAACAATGCGTGACAGCCCATGTCCCCTTAGCTCAGGCAGCAGTGTGCTATCAACCCTGTAGATCTTTACCGAGTCGATAAACATAAAATGGTCTCTTGTTAAAAGCCTTTCATTGTAATCCCGATTCCCTCCAGGATAAAGTCCCACTTTCTTGGGCAGACATGGGAGTGAGCACAGCATTGTCCTTTCTCAAGGCTCCTTGTCAGCTCGGGAGGTGATCGGGTGGACCTGGGCACAGCTCATGTCTCTGGGCTTCAGCTGCTTAGCAGTGAAATAGGGCAAAGCATTCCCTCTGACGAATGCTCTCATGAGTCCTGAGATTCCGCACAGATTCTTGCCCAGGCAAAGCAGGCACTCCACACACATGGGCATGCATTGATACCTCCTAGTCTCCAAGGGGAGGGAGAAAGAAGCAGGGGCTCAAGGAACCTTGGCAGGGGGTAGAGGTCCCTCTGCCCTCGCTCTCCTCGTGCCTTTGGCCCCTCCTCTGTGCCACGTGCTGCCACCCTGGCATGCTAAATGCCTGCACATCCTCGCAGACCTTGGGCTACCTGCTGTGCCCGAGCTAACAAAGAGCATCTCATTAACACTCAGCAAAGCTCATTAAGACCATGAGCTGTGCATCAGTGGCAAAGGAAGGTCAAGGTTCTTTACGTGCGAGTTAGTGCCTCTGGGTCCCTGTGGTGCCAGTATTCACAAACAAGATGAAGGGGGATTTATTTGGAGGTAAGTAGGCAACCGGTTGTATGATCAGAGTTCTGGAAACTCCCACTCACGGCCTTTCCCGAGCCTGGCGTTGGACCCGCTCCTGGAGGAAGAACTACCACTCCGAGAGCTGGACAGATCAGGCACCGCACAGGGCCTGACAGGTCAGCTTTGATGAGGAGACGCAGACCTGAAGTTGAGAATGCCACCCCAAGGGGTGAGCCTGGCCGGAGCCCGGCGGGGAGGGAAGCTGCCGGGCAGTGTGCTGGGTGTGCGCTCTTTCCCCTCTCTGGGCCTCTGAGTGCTCATCTGTGAAACGGGAACTCCACGCGCAGAAGTCATGAGGGAGACATCAGAGGTGTACAGGTGCCACAGAGCCCTCGACACCCTGGGGGAGATGACAGTGACACAGGGCCTGGCTCCTCCACCCTGGACCTGCCTGCCCAGCACCCCCGAAACACCCTGAAAAGGCAGAGGCCAGGGGAAGGAAGAGGAACTGTACTGCAAAAGGAGAGGGGCAAGGCGAGGGTTTCCTTACGAATGGGCATTGTTTTTGTTTGAGACAGTCTCACTCTATCTCCTAGGCCCGATCTCAGCTCACTGCAACCTCCACCTCCCAGGTTCAAGTGATTCTTCTGCCTCAACCTCCCAAGTAGCTGGGATTGCAGATGTGCACCACTATGCCTGGCTAATTTCTGTATTTTTAGTAGAGACGAGGATTCGCCACATAGGCCAGGCTGGTCTTGCACTCTTGGCTTCATGTGATCCACCCGCATCTCGGCCTCCCAGAGTGCCGGGATTATAGGTTCAAGCCACTGTACCCAGCCAAATGGGCATTATTTGAACTACATGCAAATGATTCTATCTCCATATGAAAACTAAGTTTTGGGGAAGGTCTCAGAACAAGTACTTGGAGATGTAGATCTTTTTCTAAGCACCTCCTGGGGTATCCTATTTGCCAGCCCCCTCCCCTCCCCACCACTACTACCAGGCCTCCTCCCACCAACCTGTCCCATTCCCCCTGCATGGGTGGTCATTTGGATGAGGATCGATCCTGCAGATGTGGCCTCATGCACATCTGGGGACTGCTGCCAGCGGGTCCCAGGTCAGAGCCTGGCCTGTGCCCTGATCAGGCCCTTCAGGGCTATGTGCTTCAGGGCATGGTCCTTCCTCTCAGCCACTGCACTTTTGGCTGGGCCTCCCAGGGTCCAGGTTTCCCAGATGTTGGATGGGAAGATGCCCAGGTATGAAGCATTATACAAACACAAGGGTTCCCATTCTGGATTTTCCAAGACTGGGCCTCTTGATCTGACCACCAACCTCAGGCAACCCTGTAACCACCATCAGCCTTTGTTAGACTGTACTGAGAGGCTGTGAATCTTAATTGCTGAGGATATACTGGGGGACAGGTTGGTGGGGCTCAGTGCCTGGCTCCACCATTGTGTGGCTGCACGATCCCCGCAAGTCAATCTCAGATCCTTGGCTGCCCCATGTGCAAAATGGGTGTGACAGCACCTACTCCTCATGGTTAACAAGTGAGCTCACACATGAGAACCCCGCCGTGTCCCCGGAAAGAGATGAAGTTCTGTGAATGCGAGATTATTTGAAAATAGGGTCTTTGTAGATGATCATGATAAGATGAAGCCACTAGGGTGGGGCCTAATCCAATATGCCTGGTGCCCCTCTTAGAAAGAAAGAAGGTGCCATAGACAGAGAAACAGACTAAGAAGGTTACATGAGGATAGAGGCAGGGGCTGGAGTGACACAGAGACGAAGAACAGCAAGGCTGGGTTGCTACCAACCAGCAGAAGCCAGAAGAGCAGGCAACAGACCCTCCCTGAAAGCCTGCAGGAGGAACCAACCCTGCCAATACCTCGATTTTGGACTTCTAGCTTCCAGGACAGTGAGAAGAAACTCTTGTTGTGGAAGTCACAGAGTGTGTGGAGCTTTTTTATGGCAGCTCCGGGACATAGACACAAACCTTGAGCAGAGCCTCTGGCATAGTGCCGTCTGCTGGGCTCACTCACTGCTTGCTTGATGTCGTTCTTCACCATGCATGGCGGGCCCAAGGTCTAACAGTCCCTCAACAAACACTTGCTAAGTGGAGGACGCCATGGTGTACGACTGTCCTGCATCCTCAGGCCCCCAGTTAGTATTTACAGAAGGCCAGGAGGGCAGGCCTGGAAACCACGTTTGATGTCTTTCCCACCCTCAGGGATTCATTCTAGCTCAGTCGGAGTCCACACTCATCAAGCCCAGTGGCAATGTCTGACCCCAGCCAAAGAGCTCAGTGCCCAGCTCCATACTCCACACACCAAAGGCAGCCTCAAAACGCCCCTCTGTGGAGCCCGTTGGACCCTTTAAAGAGAAGCATCTCTTGAACCCCACCTCCCCCAGAGCGTCCTGTGACCTGTTCCAGGAGGGTCGGCACCCTCCAGCCCACCCCGCTATCCCTCTAGTGCTGGCCCCAGCCTTTGTGCCAGGTTCAGGTTGGGCAGCGTGCACAATCACATCAACTTAAGAAATGCAGTGGAGCCAGCAGTGTTTAAAATGCTCGTGTTAACAACGGCACCTGCAATCCCATGTCACTTTAATAGGAACCCTCTGCCATGAGCAGGCGGCAGGCACGGTGGCTCCTCCCCACAGCGGCCACCCTCCAAAACATCCACCTGGAGTCAGGTGGGAAAGATGTGGGCTTGGATCCGTGAGGAAAGCGGTGCTGAGCCCCACAGCCCCCAGAGAGGGCCTTTGAGGGGCCCCTTGAGGCTGGGGCCAGGGGTAGGACATGCAGAAGCCTAAGCCGGGTCCTTCTGTCTTCTCTGGCCAGGACCAAAAGGCCCAGGGAGGGCCACAGGGCCATTCAGCACTGGCCGCCGTAAAGCTGAAGGGGACGGTTACGGTGGGGCAGGGGGTATGAGGCCCCCACTCTGAATCCACTGTGCTCTTCCTGCAAGACCCCCAAGGGCAGCATGGGACTCGGAGGCAGCTCTGGCTCTGCCACTGATCCAGCGACAGGGCCGTCACTGTGTCCTGGTGCCTCAGTTTCCACGTTGGTAGAATGGGGGCCTCCCTGTAACATCCACACCGGAAGGCTGTGAGCACTGAGGCAGTGTAAGAGGGAGACCCCCTACAAAAATAACCTGACCCCCATAGTCACCAGGCATGGGAGGTGGGCTGCTTTCTTCTGCCACTGGGCAAAAAGCCGAGTGTGGCTGCCAGCAGCCTGGCCTGTGGGGTGGTGGCCATCTCCAACTCCCAGCTCCACAAAGGCAGCATGCTCCACACCATTTGTGTGGATGTCAGCCTCCACGCTGGCCCACAGGGCGCCCCAGGCCCAGGCTTTGGGACACAGCTAGCCAGAGCCGAGCTGGGAAGCAGCTCCTGTCCCCCACTCACGGGACTAAAGGTGCAAGTGTCCAGAGCCCGGCCCGGGCTATAGGGAGGCCCCTGCAGGCAGGGGGATTTTATAGCCGCTCCTCAGGAGCACGAGGCAGGTGCCCAGCCCCAGGGCCCCCGTCAGCAGCACGGCACCAAGGGCCTTGAGGAAGGAAGTCCGGGTCCTGGTGAAGGAGCCGGGCGCCATGATGCCCAGCAGGGCGGTGCTGACGGTCAGCGTGTAGAGGATGGACACGCCCGTGTTGAGTGCCACGATCTTGCCGAACTTGGCAAATGGGGCGATGATGCAGAAGAAGAGGGGCACTGTGGCGATGACCGTGGTGAGGGCACTGGAGACGATGGCCACGCCCACGTGTCGCACGGCCTCCAGCGTACGCCACTGGCGCTGTGACCGGGCGTCCTGGGGGTGAGAAGAGAGCTGGGGGCCTGGCCTGCACGTGGGACCCCTCTGGCCAGTGCCTGGGGAATCACGCACCCCCACCCCAGGCTGGGTTCCTGCCCTGTAACTGGGATGAGAGCTGCAAGTGGCCTCACAGGGTTGGGAGGGTAGGCACATGGTGGGTGTCGCCATGGCGACAGGACGCTAGGGTCTGCACAGTAGGTCCTCATAAATGGGAGCCCTGCTTGGAACTCATTTTGTTCCTTTGACCACAGGCAGTTAAATGTGTAACTGATTTGACTTTTACATATTTGTGAATGTTCTCACACCAATGCAATTCCTAAGTAAGGAAAAAAATTGTTACTAGGCCCAGAGCTGATTTGGGCACTGAGTATGTAAATACATCCTCACCAAGCCACCAGGGGCTGGAGCAGAGTTGCGGCCTCTGGGTCATGGCTGGAAGGACAATGAGCCATGGACTTGGGGCAATGGGAAGCAGGAAGGGCCCTTGGAATCCTGTGTCTGGTCCAATCCTCTCATTGCTCACTTGGGGAGACTGAGGCTGGGGGGGAGTGGACCTTAGAACTTGATTCCCTGAAGCTTGGGGATCAGCTTGGGAAACCTTAGTTCCTAGAACACAGCCTGCGTGAGGGTCCTGGTACCGGGGTGTCCAGCTGTCCTTGAGGGTCCCTCAGCTGCACTGAGGTGGGAGAAGACCCAATGTGGGTGGTAGGTGGGTAAGGCAGGCAGGGTGCTCACCTCAGCCTGGTGCGGGGGCAGGTTCTCTCCAGCCAGCAGGTAGCCTTCAACCAGGTGGACACAGTAATCCACAGAGGAGCCAACGAGAATGGACAGGGAGATGGCTTCCACAGCGCCCATCTCCCAGCCGCTCCAGTACATGATGGTCACCACCAGGCACACAATGCCTGCGAGGGGACAGCAAGGGAGGCAGCTTGGACTCCTGCCCTGGAGGCCTCAGGGGAACAGGGACGTCTGGAGTCCAGCCCCACCCTCGGGTGACAGGAGGGACAAGGCATACTGAGGGGGCCCCCAAGGGAGGGGACAAGTGCAGGAACACATCACTGAGCTGAGGGCTACTACCTGGGTATCCCGGCTCTGCTGGGGAGGAGACGTGTGGGAGAGACAGCCCTATAAGCCAGTGTCCCAGACAGCACTGGCAGGTCTTGTGACGTGGGGTAGGGGAGGGGGAAGTATCCAACAAGGAATGTGACAGTGAAGGGTTCAGAGAAACTTGCTACATGGAGGCCACCAGGGAGACCCTGCCTGTTGCCGCCCTCACCAGCTGGATGCCTGCTAGCTCCTCGCCCACGTACCCAAGATGCTCAGGAGCACGGGCAGCAGGAGCAGGATGTGGGTGGTGAACACGGCCACCGCAGCCACACAGATGAGCAGGGACAACACCAGGCCACACAGGGCGCTCTGCACCCCTGCAAGGGAGAACAGGGCCTCAGTGCACTGCTCTGCGGGTGGCTGCAGCCAGCTGTGCTGCTGGGGTGAGCCCTTGATCTCTCTGAGACTCCAATTCTCCATCTGTAAAATGGGGTCACAACAGGACCTACCCCACAGGCCTTGTTTGGAGTGGAAGAGAACACAGGTCAGGCCCTCAGCTCAGAACCTGGCACCTCGTGGGGGCTGGTAACTGGCAACTGCCATCATGGTCATGACTGCTACTTTTTTCTTTTTTTGAGATGGAGTCTTGCTCTGTTGGAGGCTGGAGTACAGTGGTGTGATCTCGGCTCACCGCAACCTCAGACTCCCAGGTTCAAGCGATTCTCCTGTCTCAGCCGCCCGAGCAGCTGGGACTACAGGCACGTGCCACCATGCCCAGCTAATTTTTGTATTTTTAATAGAGAGGGGGTTTCACCATGTTGGCCAGGCTGGTCTCAATCTCTTGACCTTGTGATCCGTCTGCCTCGGCCTCCCAAAGTGCTGGGCTTATAGGCATGAGCCACTGCGCCCAGCCTGTTACTTTTTAGGTGGCCAAAGTCCAGATCAGAGAACATGGCCAGATGCCTCGGACAGGAGAGGACCCAAACTCCAGCCTCTGATCAGTGTTCTGGCCACTGTGTCACTTGGTTTCCCCAGGGCTCTTGGTCAGCACGGAGAGTGTGGCTCAGACAGGCTGCTTCGCACCCTCCCCGCCCCAGATTCCTCTGCCTCAGTTTCTGCCTGCCCAGGGTGGAGGGGTGGGGCTGCCGCTTGCCTACGATTTCCATGAAGATCTGCTTCCAGTGCTCACAGGTCTGGAAGCCCCTGCGCAGGGCTGAGCCCTCGGGGAAGGCCCGCAGCTGCTGCTGGAGGAAGCTCTCCCAGCGCAGGTAGTCCGAGTACGTCTGGAAGGAGGATTTGCCTTTGTACGTGGTCTGTGGGGAGAGACAGGAACTGGTGAGACAGGCAGGGGCTGTGTGGCCCACCCGCCCTTCCCAGGGCACGGCTGGTCTGTTCTGTGGCCACCAGTGGAGTGTTGTGTGTGTCGGGGAGGGTGTGAATGATGTGCAATCCAAAATGAGTCCCCAGCAGCTTCTGGAGGCATCACGTGATTGTTACAGCAGCGCTGGTCCAGATGCAACCACGGTCCTGGCCCACCAGAGCGCCCTTCAGCTCCCAGGGCCCCCCACACTCTCATGTCCAGGCAAAGTGCATGCTGTTCCTTCTGCCTGCTCAGCCAGTTCTTATTCATCCTTCAAGGCTTTCTGGGGTCCTGTCTCCTCCAGGAAGCCTTCCTTAATGCCCCAAGGTGGGCCTCCTTTGGGGTCTCCAAACCCTAAGTGCTTCTCGAGTCTTGTCACTGTCTGGCAACCTGCCTGGCCCTGGAGGGTGAGACTGGGAATTGCAAGAGCAGGAGAAGCCTGGCTGGCCCATAGTGCCCAGCCCCGAGGGGTGCTCATGGATGATGAATGAGAGAAACAGACACTCGCCCTGCTCTAGAAGGTTCTTAAGATATCTGCTCAATTCTGCTCTTGCTGCGCATAAGCCAGTTCACAGGAGTCTGCGAGTATGTGTGTGCACGTGCGTGTGTGTTTGAGTGCTGGTGGGTCAGCTTGGAAGTGGGTGCCCTGCCATGTGGTGAGCCTGAGTAGGCACTTCTCTCCTCCCTGAAATTGCCTGGGGCTTCAGCCTGCAGAGGGAGGTGAGTTCTGATATATGGTGCAACATGGATGAACCTCGCACCAAATAAAATGAACCAGTCACCAGCCGGGTGCATTGGCTCATGCCTGCAATCCCAGTACTTTGGGAAGCTGAGGCAGGTGGATCACCTGAGGTCAGGAGTTCGAGACCAGCCTGGCCAACATGGTGAAACCCCATCTCTATTAAAAAAACAAAAATTAGCCAGGCATGGTGGTGTGCACCTGTAGTCCTAGCTACTTGGGAAGCTGAGGCAGGAGAATCGCTTGAACCTGGGAGGTGGAGGTTGCAGTGAGCCGAGATGACTCCACTGTACTCCAGACTGGGCGACAGAGCAAAACTCCAGTTAAAAAAAAAAAAAAAAAATGAACCAGTTACCAAAGGACAAACACCATATGATTCCACTCACGTGAGGCTCCCTAGAGTTGTGAAATTCATAGAGAAAGTAGAATGGTGGGTACCAGCGGCTGTGGGAAGGGGAAGGGGAGAGTGGGTGTTTAACAGGGACAGAGCTTCAGTTTGGAAAGATGAAGAAAGTTCTGGAAGTCGATGGTGTTAATGGTCGGATAACAGTGTGAACATACTTAACGCCACTGAATTGTATGCTTAAAAATGGTTCAGGCCGGGCATGGTGGCTCACGCCTGTAATCCCAGCACTTTGGCCAAGGTGGGTGGATCACCTGAAGTCAGGAGTTCGAGACCAGCCTGGCCAACATGGTGAAATCCTGTCTTTATCAAAAATTACACACACACACACACAAAAATTAGCCAGGCGTGACGGTCTGTGCCTGTAGTCACAGCTACTGGGGAGGCTGAGGTGGAATAATCACTTGAGCCCAGGAGGCAGAGGTTGCAGTGAGCTAAGATGGTGCTGTGAGGTTGCAGTGAGCTGAGATGGTACTGCTGCACTCCAGCCTGGGTGACAGAGTGAGTGGCTCAAAAAAAATAAACGAGTAAGATGGTCAATGTTATATTGTATATAGTTTACCACAGTAAAATAAACAAATAAACGATCTTTAAAAACCCATCTGGGGCTTTGAACTGGTGTCTGCGTTTGCCTGGGGGCTTGCTGAGGGCTCTGAGGCCCTCCTGGCTGGTGGCTGGTGGCCGGTGGTTTCCTTGCTTGTGCAATGAGTCACACAAATAAACAGTGGGAAGGAATTCAGGGCAGGAGCCAGAGAAGAGTCACCTCCCCCTGTAACCTGTCACATTTATTCTTACTCCCCAGACCTGCCAGAGGGGCGCAGGGACCTTTAACCCTCTTCTCTAGATTAGGCCAGAGAGGATGAATAACTTGCTCAAGGACACACAGCACACCAGGATCCCAGTGAAGACTGAGCCCAGGTCTCTGCACGGAGGCACCAGGGACGGACTTGCCAAGCCTGGGAGAGCCACGTGCCAGGGCGGAAAGGTCCCACAGTGCCCATGAACCTGGCACTGAGTAAAATAAACCAGCCACCGGCGTGTGTGCATGTGTGTGTGTATGTGCACAGGTGTGTGCCTATGCCTCCTTGGGCAGAGCCCAGGGAGCATCCAGGAGTGACAGGCAGCAGGGAGGTATAGGAGATGGCCGGTCCCCTGGCTACCCTGAGGGAGGCTGCCAGGGTCTGGGGCCCTGACCTGGCCTCCCACAGTGGCAGAGGGGGGCATCCTGGACTTCTACCGGCCCCTACAGACTAGAGACTAAAAAACACCGTGCATACCCGGTTGGTGAGGGGAGGAGAACAGTGGGTGGAAGGGAACTAGCAGACCGCCCATGGGGAAGGGAGGGCAGAGCTCAGACAGGCGGCCTGGTTTAGCACTTGACACTGACACCCACTAACTGTGTGACCTCAGGTAAGTCACTCCATCTCTCTGGACCTCAGCATCTCCCCTGATCTGGGATCAGAAGTGGCACACATGGGGCCCAGGCTCACCGACTCAAAAGCCATGGAGATCCACTGGACGCGGCCCTCCCTGACACCCACTGCCCCATGGGACAGCTGCCCTGGGAGCAGGTTGGGCTCAGGCAGCTCCTTGCACTCAGGGTGCAGCATCTGCAGGAAGGAGGAGATGCTGTAGCCTGTGGGAGAGACAAGAAAGGGAGTGGGTGGTGGCCTTGGAAGAGCCAGTCCCCTCATGTCACACCTGTGCCCACACACTCACCTACCTCCAAGGCTTAGAGTGTCTGTAACCAGTGGCAACGCCATTGGGAAACCTACAACATGCATTTGCCATCGGGGTAGAACATGACATGTGGGGACCTCCCAGGGACACCCCTGCAGTGGCCTCACCCAGGTTGGCTGTGGGCCAGGCCCCGGACCCGACCCCAATTTTGGAAAAGCTACTCCTGCAGCTGTGCCCCACATCCCACACAAGCACATCTCTGCACCAGGGCTGTTCACACACAAGCCTGCTCACATCCGAAAACCCTTGACTGCCAGCACACACCCCCCTGGTGTGGACACATGCAGCACAGACACATACCTGCAAAGACCCCCACACGCCAGGCATTGTGTCCTTCAGGCTGTCTACCTTGGACCACGGCCTCTGTGCCTCCCCCGTGAATCCATCCACCCGCAGAAGAACCAGATCCCCCTACCCCACGCACCTGAGGGCAGGCACTGGGCCCCGCCTGGCTTCACCAGCTCGGAGTTGGCTGCGATGGCCTTGCAGAGACGACACAGGTGCCCAATTTCCTTGAAGAGGTCAAAGCTGCTGTCGTAGACAACGCTGCCCTTTCCCAAGGAGACACAAGCCGGCCCAGGCACTCAGTGAGACGGGGACTCGATCCTAGGTGCTCACCCCCAGCCCTGGGGATGCCACATAGGCCCCTACGGCTCCCTGCCTCCCCTCCCCGCCACCTCACCTGGACTTCTTGCTTTTCTCCCCACCCTTCCAGACAGCCACATCCTCACTGTCCTGCAGCAATTGCCTGGTCCCCTACCCCTGCTCTGAGCGCCTGCAGACACCCAGAGTGGACTGAATACACTCACATCTCCTCCGACTCCACCTTGCTCCCGACTTACTCCACTGCTGCCATTCCTGTGCACCCTACCAGGCTGTGACTACTAAAGGCAAGGGATACCCAGCCATCCTCCCCCCAGGAATCTCCAGCACCCACCAAGCCCAGCTCAAAATGGGACAGGAGTGCATGTGAGGGAGGGGCGCCTCAGAGAGGAGAAAGCCATGGCCCAGCTCAGAGCAAGGGGGAGGGCTGGGGGAGGGCAAGGAGATACCCACACCTGGATCTCCCTCTCTCCATTCCAGTCCCTCACAGGCGGGCAGCCCACTTGGGCCCTAAACCCAGATTCCTGGGTGAGTCTAAGAGGCGGACGTTGCGAGTCCTCAAGAAGAACAGGATCCCCAGGCAGCCCAAGGGGGTTCGGCCTGGACTGGAGGAGTCATCGAGGAGCCAAGAGGGGGTGGGAGGCGCTGGACGTGGTTCCCTGGGCAGGTGCTTCTGTGCAAGTCTGTTGCAGCTGGGCCCTCGGCATCTGCCTGACACAAGCCCCGTACCGGATCTCCAAGGACGTGGTTGTCCACCTGCCGGGTGCGGTTGATGCCAATAATGCCGAAGACCACGAAGACCATGGCCCCGGTGTCCACCAGCGGCCGCGCCGCCGGCTTCCCGCAGCCCGTGTTCACGCAGGGGTTGAAGCCGAAGGTGGCCGAGAGACGGGTCTTGGGCACTGGGAACGGCAGGGCAGAGCTGTAAGGGCAGGCGGGGCCCAGCTCCCGAGGTCCCTACCCGTGTGCCCCTGCTGTACCTTTCTCACTAGGCACGAAGAAGAAGCCTTTGGTCGGCCCGTCAGGGCTGGAGCTGAGCAGGCAGCCAGGGGGAGTCAAGCACACGCGCCCATGGAAGGGGGGCTGGTGGGACTGGGCGAAGTACAGCTTCCTGTGGAGGCAACGGAGGCCGGGCTGAGGCCAGAAAGGCCAGGAGGAGTCAGGGGAGGCGAAGCCAGTGGGCCGGGGCTGGGCCTGGGGGGTAGAGGGGTCTGGAGTTGGGCTTTGCCCCGGCATGGGGATTTCTTCTCGGGCTGGGGGAAGTGCCCTGGGCCGGGGGTCTGAAGGCTGTTCTAGCCCCGCCTCTGCCAAGGCCGATTGTGGGAACCTAGTCAAGGCCCTGCCCCTCTGGGCCTCAGTCTCCCCACAGGAGGCATGAAGGGCAGAGAAGACCAGCAGCTTTCAAACTGTCCCCTAGGAGTATGAGCGTTCAGGAAGGGCTCCAGGGCCAACCCTAGCAGTTCCCACTCAGAAGTCCCCAGCCTCGCCTCAACCCCAAAAGTGAGGAAGTCTCTAGATTCTACAGGGAGGAAGGGCTGCAGGGTCAACAGCTGGCTAACCACTGGACCCACTGCAGCTCAAAGTTCTTTCAAGAATGTTCCAGCTCATCTAGGCAGCCTGCCTGAACCCTGGTCACTGATGTGTCTGTGCAGAGTGAGGCCAGTCTGGGGCTGAGGGGAGGACAGGCAGAGGGGCCCCGACCCCTGAGTCAGGGTGCCAGGCTGAAAAGGACCCCGTGGGTGCTGTCCTGCCATTTTCCAGCCTTCCAGCTGCACCCTCAGCCCCATGCAGAGTTTGGCTTCCTGTGGCTGCTTGACGCTCCAAAGCCAGCCCTGCCAGAGAGCCTGGAAAGGACCCAGCGAGAGATGTCCTGCCATTCCCTGGCCTCTAAGCTGCACCCTCAGCCTCACGCAGAGTTCAGCCTCCTGTGGGTGTTTGACACTCTAAAGCCAGCCCCATCAGAGTCCACAGTCCCCGTGTCACCGAGCTCTGACAGAGCCCACAGTTCCTGTCACCCAGCCCCGTCAGAGGCCATAGTCCCTGCACATCACCCAGCCTCGTCAGAGGCGACAGTCCCAATGTAACTGAGCCCAGTCAGAGCCCACAGTCCCCGTGTCACCGAGCTCCAACAGAGCCCACAGTTCCTGTCACTCAGCCCCCTCAGAGGCCACAGTCCCCGCGTGTCACCCAGCCCCGTCAGACCCCACAGTCCCCGTGTGTCACCCAGCCCCGTCAGAGCCTGCAGTCCCCCTGTGTCACCCAGCCCCGTCAGAGGCCACAGTCCCCTGTGTCACCCAGCCCGGTCAGAGGCCACAGTCGCCTCGTGTCACCCAGCCCCATCAGAGCCTACAGTCCCCGTGTGTCACCCAGCCCCATCAGAGGCCACAGTCCCCTCGTGTCACCCAGCCCCATCAGAGCCCACAGTCCCTGCGTGTCACCCAGCCCTCTCAGAGACCACAGTCCCCGCATGTCACCCAGCCCCGTCAGAGCCCACAGTCCCTGCGTGTCACCCAGCCCCCTCAGAGGCCACAGTGCCTCGTGTCACCCAGCCCCCTCAGAGGCCACAGTCCCCTCGTGTCACCCAGCCCCATCAGAGCCCACGGTCCCTGCGTGTCACTCAGCCATCTCAGAGGCCACAGTCCCTGCGTGTCACCCAGCCCCATCAGAGGCCACAGTCCCTGTGTCACCGAGCATGGTCTCATACCGCTGTTCTCTACCACAATGATGGTGGGGCTATTTCTTTCAGAGTATGTATCATAGTTTATAATGACACTGCCGTTTACTTGTTAGTTGCCTGTCTCCCAGTAGACAGCCCGAGGGCAGGAGTCACATCTATCTTTGTCACTATCACGTCCCTAGCACAGTGCCGGCACAGTTGGAGCCCACGGTTTGTTAAATCCGTGAATGGCGGAGAGAGACCTTCAGCTAATGTGGCTTCCACGGATAAATGGATGCAGGGCCGTGTTTACAACACGGGGAATGAAACCCCAGAAAACGTGCCCCTGGCTGGCATGGAGATCCCGAGAGCACAGAGTGCGGCCTCTCACTCGGAATGTAGTGGGGGCCGATTTCACACCAGGCACTAACAGGGACTGGGCCAGTGGCAGGTGAGTACAACAGAGGCCCTCCCCTCACTCTCCTTCCAGCGTAAGGGGCGGGGGCATTCAATAAATATTTTCTGAATTCATGATGTATTTAGAGTGAGGGTGAGTGCCTTGTCAAGGAAGTGCGGTGCGTAATCATTCATTCATTCATTCAGCAAGTACTTATCTGCACCTGCTACGCCAGACACCATGACAGGTGCTGGGAGGTGGCACCAAGTGAGATGGTCAAGGTGCCACCACAAGATGCCTGTGTGCTCCCGTGGGAAGACAGGTGACACCGCAGGTCAGCATGGTGGCAGGTGGCACTGGGGCCAGGAGCACAGTGGGTGACGTATGGAAAGAGGTTGGACATGGTGCTCGGGGAGGGACAGCCTCTCCCGGGAGATATTTGGACAGTGGCTTGAATCTTGAGAAATTGCTCGCTCGTGAGGAGCTGGGGAAAAGCATTCTAGGCAGAGGGTGTGCTAGAGGGACAGCCAGGTGGCCACCATAACCCCTGAGGAGCTATCAAGAAGGGGAGCAGCTCCGGGGCCCGTCGTCTTTCCAATGTTCTCCACTACCCAGCCCTGGGCAGAGACCCATCTGAGCAGATGTGTGGAAATGGGTGGCAGTTTCTTAAAGGGGACTGCTGGCCTCCCTGAGGGCCGGGTGCAGTGGCTCATGCCTGTAATCCCAGCACTTGGGTAGGCCGAGGCAGGTGAATCACCTGAGTTCAGGAGTTTGCGATCAGCCTGGCCAACATGGCAAAACCCCATCTCTACTAAAAATACAAAAATTAGGCAGCTTTGATGGTGCATGTCTGTAATCCCAGCTACTCAGGAGGCTGTGGCAGGAGAATCACTTGAACCTGGGAGGCGGAGGTTTTATACATCGAGCCAAGATCACACCATAGCACTCCAGCCAGGGCAACACAGCGAGCCTCCGTCTCAGAAAAAAAAAAAAAAAAAAAAAAGTTGGGGGTCCTGATGGCATGCCTCATGTGAAGAGAGAGAGAAAAGTGAGAAAAGGGCAAAGAAGCAGCAGGGCTGGGGGGCACCGGCTTGTCTGCCAGGCTCTGTTACCGGGTGTGCTGCTGCTCCTTGGTGGCCACGTAGAAGCTGAAGTCAAACTTCCAGCCCCGCTTGGCATCACAGGCCAAGGTCGTCAGCATCCACTTGCAGGAGGGGCTCGCCGCCTGGAGCAGCCCTACTGTAGACATACAAGCGGTCAGCTTCCTGGTGAAGTTACCAAAAGGCGCTCTATACACCTAAGCAGTGGGTTGACAGAGACAAGACATATGACTCGGGGGGGCTGCCTCGGCCTGGGCCCGGCCTCAGGGTCCGTCCCCTCCCGTCTCAGCATAGTTCACCCTGTCCCCGTCCTCGGAGTCGGGGACAGAGCCCTGGGCGGAGGCTTGGGAGGCCTGGGTTTGAGTTCAGCACTTGGGCAAATCCCTTCCTCCCTCTGGGAGCCTCATGTCTTCCTTCAACAATTGCTCACTGTCTGTCCTATGCCAGGAACTGTGCCAGGCTCTGATGGGCATGGTCCCTGCCCTCATGGAGCTGGCAATCATGATGGCTCCCAAGAACAAGGAAGATAAGATGGGACAAATGGCAGGGAGAGGAGGACAAGGCGAGAAAGGTGCTGGGGCAGGGCTGTGTGGGGCCCGACTGGCATGCCGAGACCTCAATGAGCACCAAGGAGTCAGCCACGTACCAAGCCAAAGGAAAAGCTTTTCAGGCAGTGGGAACAGCACGTGCAAAGGCTCAGAGGCAGAAAAATGCCTTAGAGACCTCATCTTTCAAATGAAAATATAAACCCTGAACAAAGGAATTGGCACGTGTCCCTGTCACCATGGAGGGTGTACCATGTTAAAGAAACACAAATGAGCCTGGGCAACACAGAGAGACCCTGTCTTTATAAAAAATAAAAAACAAAATTAGCTGGTGTGGTGGTGTATGCCTGTGGTTGCAGCTACCCAAGTGGCTGATAAGACAGGATCACTTGAGCCCAGGAGGTCGAGCCTGCAGTGAGCTATGATCATGCGACTGCACTCCAGCCTGGTGACAGAGCAAGCCTGTCCTCCCAACTCCAAAAAAAAAAAGAAAAAAAGAAAAGAAACACAAATGACCCCCATGAAGGGGAAGACTCAAGTCTGTGCTCGCAGACTCCTTTCTGCCATGCTGGAGCAGCTGCCACGGACAGGGAGACTCCTGGCTGCCACTGCCCAAGCAGTGACTGTGTCCAGGCGTTCTGCACTGCACAGACCTCACCTCGCATACCTTCAACAACGCTGGCTGGTGCCTGTCACATCCCCATGTCACAGATGAGGAAACTGAGGCTCAGAGAAAGTAAGTAATCTGCTCAAAGACACACAGTTAAAAAATGGCAGAGCCAGGATTTGAATCCAGGCCTGGCTGACTCAGAAGCCCATGCTGCTACCATTCAGCAGGTCCCTGTCACAGACATGGCTGGTATGTGGGGGGGTCCTCATCCTCAAAGCTGTGTCTCCCTCCCTATGTGGCCAATGCCCACAGTGTGGCCCTCAGGGCCCCCCACCCCCAGTGGTGGTGGCTCGCTTCACGACAGCCCAGGCTCACCTGGAAGGAGGGCACCTCTCCATCCCCAGGCGACACAGCTTGCCAAGGAGCAGGCAGGCTGGCATTGAGGGAGAGCCTGTAGACAGCAGGGTGGCCTTTACTCTTCACTTTAGAGATGTACACAGTGCCCAGGAAATCTATGGACAAATGAGGGATGAAAGACAGCAGACTTGACCTTGACTGACTTCTCCTGACCCTGAAGCAGGCCACCTTCAGCTCTGTTGACTAAAGAGCTGAGTCCTGGCCTTGGATTCATCTCCAGTGCTGACTGTGCCCCTCTCTACTGGACCAGGTCCATGGCAATGACAGTGGAGGAGGTGATGGGTACATGGATGGGGTGGGAGGGATAGTGGGGGAGGTGGTGGATACTGGATGGGGTGGCAGGGATGGTGGGGGAGGTGGCGGGAACTGTGATGGGGTGGCAGGGATGGTGGGGGAGGTGGCACGGGGATGGGGTGGGAGGGATG
>CAUYQU010090518.1:0-46057 GCA_963574635.1 Cheracebus regulus
GTGGCAGGTGGACCCCTTGCTGTTATGTGTTTGATACCAGCCGGGCCAGCAGTAAAAAATCATCTCTAATAAAAAAAAAAAAAAAAAAAAAAAAAAAGTTGGCATGATGGTGGGCTCCTGTGATCCCAGCTACTCTGGAGGCTAAGGCAAGAGAACTGCTTTAACCCTGGAGGTAGAGGTTGCAGTGAGCTGCTCACTGCAACCTCTACCTTCTGGGTTCAAGTGATCATCCCTCCTCAGTCTCTTGAGCAGCTGGGACTGCAGGCACAGACCACTATGCCTGGCTAATTGTAGTAGTTTATTATTTGTCGATGCCGGGCCTTGCAGTGTTGCCGAGGCGGGTCTCAAACCCCTGGCCTCAAATTATCTTCCTGCCTTGGCTTCCCCAGACACTGGGATTGAAGGCATAAATCACTATACCCAGCCAAGTTTGAGACTTTAGCTAGCACAGAACAGTAGTTGAAATAATAAAAACATAAGATTTGATAATATGTCAGCTTGAAATGAAAGTTGAAATTAGCTTTAGTATGATTTGGGCTCTCTGCATCCCTACCTTATGGCAATAGATTTTTAAATGTTTTCCTTCAATTATTCATTCAAGAAAAATTTACTGAATACCTGTTACAGGCTAGATACTGTTCTATGCACTGAGAATACATTAGTGAACAAAAGAGATAAAAATCTTCTACTTCATGAAGACAACATAGCAGAAAGAGCAGAAAGGTGATATAAAATAAACATAGCAATTAAGTAAATTACATAACATTTTAGAGATTGAAATGAGATTTAGAAAATAAAGCAGAGAAAGTAGGATACAATTAGTCTGTTATGCTGGGTGGGAAAGGAGGTCACAACATTGAATAGAATAGAATTGGCTGTCAGTCCCTCCACAAGTGGATTCCATATCCATGAGTTTCACCAATCATGGATTAAAAATATACAGAAAAAACAATAAAAATAATAAAAAATTTAAAATTTACAGTATAAAAACTATATCATATTTTCATTGTATTAGGTATTATAAGTAATCTAGAGACCATTTAAATAATACAGGAGGGTTTGTGTAGATTATATGTAAATACTATGTCATTTTCTGTCAGGGACTTGAGCATCCACAGAGTTGGGTATCCTCAAGGGTCCTGGAACCAGTCTCCTAGTGGATACTGAGGGACGACTATAGTGGGAATATAGGCAGTAAAAAGGAATACTTTGATCTAAGACTTGAAGAAGGCAAAAGAGTTCATCATTACGATGTCTGAGGTAAAAGTGCCCCAATCGGAAGAAATTTCCGGTGCACAGTGTGAAGTATCCTTGCCCATTAAGGAATCTGATATGTTGGAATAGAGTGTGCAGGGAGGAGAATAGTATGATTTAGCAAGAAAACAGATGTAAAGATTAGAGAGCTTTATTGCAGAAGTTATAGCATGGTGCTAATAGCATGAACTCAACTTAAGCTGTATTTTTAATTATAAAAGAGAATCTTGCATTATAGAAAGAGAAAGTCACCCAGAGTGTATTAGTTTCCTGTGGCTGCTGTAACAAATTGCCTACCCCAAAATCAGTGGCTTAAAAAAACAGAAATGTATTCCTTCACAGTTCTGGAGGCCACACGTCTGAAATAAGTATCACTGGGTCAAAATCAAGGTATTGGCCCCTACAATTCCTGCAGGTATCCCTTGGCTGTGGCTACATCACCTCAATATTTAAGGTCAGCATCTTTTACCCTCTTGCTCTGTCTTCACAGGCCTTCTCTTTTGTCTGTGTCATACTTCCCTCTGCCGCCCTCTTTTTAGAACAACTGTGACCTCATTAGGATGCATCCAGATAAATCAGGTTAATCTCTCCATTTCAAGCTCCTTGGTTTAATCACACATTGGTGTATTTTCCATATAGGTAGCATTTATACATTCCAGGGATTACGATCTGATATTTTTATGAGCTGCTATTTATCCTACCACTGGAAATTAGGAAATTTGGGTATCATTGCAATTTTAAAAGGAATACAATTAATTTTAAATATCCCCTATAAAATAAACATATTGGCTCTACTTTTTTGCAGCTTACCTGAATCTTACCTGCATTAAAATAGATTATATCAGTCAATAAACTTTCTAGAAATTTCATGTTTGCCTGTCCACATAGCGACATTGCCTTGTGAAGGGGCTTGAGCAATGCTCCAGTAAAAGCCTGCTTATCATCATTTCTAATCAGTTTCTCACCAGTTCTTCTTCACATCACAAAAGTGCAAGTGAAGTGCAAGTTTATGTTGGGAAAATTTTCACAACTGCCTGTAGGTGTGAATTTTGCCTACTTTCTTCTTGCATTTGCCAACAGGTGTGTCACCTTCTTCATCCAAGCATATGCGCTGAAGGGTTTAAGGTTTTCCTATAGTTGTTGACCTTGGGTTTAGAGCTTACACTTCATATACCAAATATTTTCCCTGATAGACCCTAGGTCTGGAGACAGTATGCAGATGAGCAATCCTGCACTGATGCATTGCAGGACATGAGTGAATAAAGGAATATAGTCAGAATTTACTTCTATTCTATTTTGGTAGAATTTCACATGTTTCCCTCATACTAAGGGGAGTTCAGTCAGTGCTGCAGGAAGGGACTTATTCAGGAAGAGTCCTGGACATAGCGGTGGCACCAGATAAGGAGAATATTTTGTACTTTGGCCAACCTTTAGTCCTAGTGCCATGAAGTGGTAATTGTAGACATAAAAGGAGTATAAGGTAAAGGATAATATATTCACCATGCCCCACCTGGACCCCTGAGGCCTGGCAGCAGAACTGAAAGGAGTCTTCTGGAGACGACACCCCTCTGGCCCCATATCCCTGGCGCTGGAGCCATTTATGCCTCTACACCTTGTTAGTCGGCATTGTGAGCATAGGCCTGCATTTCTGTGTTCTGATTCCAAGAAATTTGCAATGTAGCTAGTGAGTCTTGTGAGGAAATTTTGTCCCTGTACTTTAAAGTTATTGAATCATACTTAAATGTAGTGTATAATGCTATTCTCAAACTACTGTTTTGATTGCACAATAATCTTTAATGCTGTTTTCTCTATAAAATCATATGTAGATTAAAAGGTGATGGAAGCTAACTCTAATTCTACTTACTGTACCTATTATAAAATATACGTCACAATTTCACCTGTATAATAACTGTGTTATTACAGTTGCATCAATGCTAACATTTCTTTAATAATTTGAGCAGGCTTTTTTCCCTCTTTCATTTTTACTCTTCTTTAGTATAGTTATTCTTACATTTATGCAGTTCTGACTGAGTCATGTGTGTGTATTGTGTTTGGAAAGGATACAGCATTTTTTTTTTAACATCACATAGTTTTTAGCACAAAGGAACACTTTAAAAAAATTGCTTCCTGATGACAGTGATTTTGTAAAGTGGCAGTCATTTGATTTAAGTACATGTAAATTCCACTTCAGTTAGTAGAACTAGAAATTTAACTGTGATTATTTTAAATGAATAAAGTTTCTTGGAAATTTTAGAATATCAAATAAATGACTACAGCACTAACTATCACACTGAAAAATAATGATGTTTATGGCAACTTTCATGATAGAATTTTGCAACAGTAGATGGCACTATTTTATTAGTAGTCACTGACCACTCTACTTTTCTGGAAGATGACATAGTTATTTTTAACTATTTTAACAAAATCCCCAAACTGCATATATCTAGCTTACCAAATGAATCACTTTGAATGTCTGTGGTAGGGACATTTTTGTGTATTTCATTTCATAGAACAAGTTTGGATGAAGGTATACTTTTTTTTTTTTCTAATGTCACTTTTAACCTTGAGCATTCAAGGTGAGGCATACCAAGGAAGGGTTATTATAAATGTATTTATTTTATTAAAGGGGCTATTTTTTTAAACCCTATAAAGGATTGTAAGATTGGAATTTGAGACAGGTTGTCTAACCTGGTCTGATTTGGCAGAATTCATTTCTGCCTCCAAATCCATACATTCATATAACTTTATGTTGATGAAAAACAAAACACAAGCAAAAATTGGGGCAAGCAAAATGAAGGTGCATTTTATAAAAATATAACTACATGAAGGAATGAGAATAAATGTCTTTATAAAGAGTAGAATAGAATGAGAGATAAGAAGACCAAGAATATCACAGGTAAATGTGATATCTAATATGAATGTGATATTTTATATAAATGTATAGTAACTCATGTGAATTATACTGCATGATGGTCAATTTACTTGGCCAGGCTGTGGGGCCCACTTTCCTGGCCAAACACTAGTCTAGATGTCACTGTGGAGTTGTTTCGTATAGTGATTAACATTTACAATCAGTTGACTTTAAGTGAAGAAGAGTCCCATCAATAATGGGAAAGGGCTTCATTCAATCACATGAAGACATTATAAGTAGAAATTGAGGTTTCCCGAAGAAGGAATTCTGCCTCAAGAGTGTAACATGGAAATCCTGCCTCAGTTGCCAGCTTCTAGCCTGCCATGCAAATCCCCACAACTGCATGAGCCAATTTCTTAAAATGAATCTCTCTCTCTTCCTCTCTCTTTTTGTTAGCTATTACTATTGTTAAGAGGACATTGTGTCTATGAAATGAGAGTTGGTAGTAATGAAAAGGGAAAAATCAGATTCTGGTAAAGAAAACAATTGCTAAATTAAGAACAATAACAAAGAAGGAAAACCACTAAGTTACCAATAAAACAGAAAATCAAATAAGGGGAGAATAACAGGCATAAAACATTCCCCTGGAACTTATTAGAAGTAGAAAAGGAGGTTATAAAGTTATCAGAAAAGACGAAACATGAAGAACAGATGCAAGGCTTCTAAGGTATGTTTGGTAAGATTTTTAATAGTTGACAATAGAATGATGAAGGGATTGGCAATAATAAAAATGAACAATGAGTTGATAGGATTCATGGACTATTTGGGAAAATACTATTGAGCAAACAAAATCCAAATGTAGCCTTATATTCAATGAGTGAGTGAGAAAAGTTAGTTTACGTGAAGTGGAACAAACAGCAGACAATTTTAGAAGTCTCAACAACACTAAGGATCAAATAGCAATAAACCAAAAATGCAGACTGTTAGGGGGGGAAGATTAGTGAGCCAAGAATTCTAAACCTGGACAAAGTATCCTTTATGTTCTAGAGTAAAATAAAGACAGTCTCCCTTATGCACTCCCAAGTACCATTATTTCATTCTTCTTTTTATCACCCCAGCTTATTGTCTATTCATTCTGGTTCTGTTGAACTACTTTCAGTTCTCCAAATGAGCCATCTCTCTCATCTGTTCCTTGAATCTGTGCGAATGGCTTTCTCTATCTGGAATACTCTTTCTTCCTCTATGTTTACCAGCTCAACCTTGCTCTTTTCATAGATCTCACTTTTAAAAAGAATAAAATGCTCTGATTCCTCTGCATGGAAAAGCCTGTTATTCGCTTCCAAAACCATTTAGCTATTCCTCGTATGAGCTCTCATGACATTTTTAAATTTTACGTTTTCCATCTTTTTATGTACTGAGGTATAATTTTTATAAAATGAAAAGCACCCATTTTGTGTACATTTCAATGAACTTTGATAAATCAATATATTCAAATAACCATCACAAAATGCAGAATATTTAGCTCATCCCACAAAATTCCCTTGCACCTGTACCCAGCAAATCATTTATCACATTCCAGGCAATTACCATAAATTAAATATTTGTCTTTCTGGAGTCTCAAATAAATTAATTCATACTAGATTATGAATGTATTCTTATATGTCTTGTTTTGATCAACTTAATGGCTTTGGAATTCAGTTATGTGTCCTTAGAAGCAGTTCATTCCTTTTATTGCTGAGTAGTATTCCATTGTATGCATGTACCACTGTTTGCTTATTGATTTACCTGTTTATGGATATTTAAGTTGTTTCTAATTTTTGTTTATTATCAATAAGAAATGTAAGCATTAGTGTACAGATCTTTATGCAAACATTTCATCTCTGAAGGATATATAACTAGGCATGGAATTTTTGGGTTATATGGTAGGTATATGTTTTGTTCTTCTCTTTATTTCCAACAAATTTAAGTTAGTTTTATGTGTCCTGTTTTAGATGTGTCTTGTAAATAACATAAAGTCATATAATTTTTTAAAAGTATCAAACCTGAGCATTTTTTTAATAAGAGAATTTAATCTAGTTATATTAATCGAGACTACTATATGTTTGGACTTGCTCTTAATTCTAATCAAATTATTTTATGTTTTCTACTTACCATTATTTTTTCTTCTCTTCCTCTTTTTGCATTTCTATTTCTTTATATTAGTTATTTAAAGTTATATACAGTGAAATATATATAAGATATGTTTTGGCTCAGTGTACCCACTCGGATCTCATTTTGAGTCGTATTTCCGTAATTCCCACATATTGTGGGAAGGTCCTGGTGTAAGATAATTTGAATCATAGGGGCAGTTTCCCCCATTCTGTTCTCATGGTAGTGAATAAATATCACGAGATCTGGTGAGTTTATCAGTGGTTTCTGCAGCAGATTTTAGATCTCTGCAGCAGGCTTGAATTTTTCCCCAGAAATTTGAGTTTTCTTTTCTACCCCATGGTCAGGCTGCAAATTTCCAAACTTTTCTGCTCTGCTCTGCTTTCTTGTTAAACATAAGTTTCAATTTCAAATCATCTCTTTGCAAATGCATATAACTCTATGCTTTCAGAAGAATCCAGATCACCTGTTGAATGCTTTTCTGTTTAGAAATTTCCTTTGCCAGATACCCTAAATAATCTCTTTCAAGTTCAAAGTTTCACAGATCTCTATGGCAGGGGCAGAATGCCACCAGTCTCTTTGCTAAAGCGTAGCAAGAGTGTCTTTGCTGAAGTTCGCAGTAATTTCCTCAGCTCCATCTGAAACCACCTCAGCCTGGACTTCATTGTCCATATCACTATCAGCATTTTGGTTAAAACCATTCAACAAGTCTCTCAGAAGTTTCAAACTTTCCCTCATCTTCCTGTCTTCTTGTGAGCCCTCCAGACTGTTCTAACCTCTGCCAGTTACTGAGTTCCAAAGTCACTTCCATGTTTTCCGGTTATCTTTTTAGCAGTACCCAACTCTTCCGGTACCAATTCTCTGTGTTAGTTCATTTGCACATTGCTATAACGGAGACTGGGTAATTTCTAAACAAAAGAGGTTTAATTGACTCATAGTTCCTCATGGCTGGGGAGGCCTCAGGAAACTTACCATCGTGGCAGAAGGTAAAGGGGAAGCACAAGCAGCAGGAAAGAGAGGGAGTGCAGGGGAAACTGTGACCTTTAAATCATCAGATCTCATGAGACCTCTCTCCCTATCACAAGAACAGCATGGAGGAAACTATGCCATGATCCTCTCACCTCCAACCAGCGACCTCCCTCAACACATGAGGATTACAATTCAAGATGAGACTTGGGTTGGGACACAGAGCAAACCATGTCAGGATTCATTCACTGAGCAGGTGAACTCAGAAAATGAATTTAAATAGTTTACCGAAAAGAATTTTTAAAAGCCATGCAGTCTCAGAATCACCAGCTAGCCTCCCAGGAGATTCCAGGCCTTGCCAGCATTGCAAGGCTTTGTGATTCACTTGCTCAGGTTCAGGGGGCCAAGGGCAAAGCTGGACATGAGGCGTTGTAGTGTAAATTGTGTGGCCTAATAGAAAACGAACAAGCAAACAAAGAAGCTGTGAACTGGTGAAGTACAGAAAAAAAAGGGGTAAAACAATTGTTTCCCCTTTTCATAAATCCTCTGAGTTTCATGAGTTAAGAGCAAAGATGACCTTGTCCAGTGTTACAGTCATTATAATAATTGTTAACTTGATTATTACTATGCATGAGGTGCTATGAGCTATTTGATTTGTCATCATGGTCAACCCATGATGACAGTACTGTCATCATAGTACTCTCCGTTTACATGTGAGAAAACCGAAGTCACACAGCAACTAAGCAAGTTAGATCAAGAACACATAACCAGTATGAGTGGGAGCTTTTATTCCAGGCACTTTCAGCCCTGAGCTCACAAATATTAATAACTATGCATTATTACTTTCAAAAAAGAAAATATATTATGTATTAACAAACAAGAAAATGTGTCTAAAATTAATGATTTTCCTCAAAAAATAGAAAATTCCTAATTGAATAAAAAGATATAAAAACTATATAGAATGATTAGAAAAGAAAATTGAAGAGCTGTCAGTTTTATATTTAAAAATTCTCCAAACAGATGTATTTTCAGCAGAAGTTACTTTAAAATATTCAGTTTAAAACATTCAAGGTACGATTAATTTACATGCAATGAAGCTCTTTCAGTACATAAAAGACAAGTGAGAACTTCTAATTGCTTTTCATAAAGTCAGCAAAACATACCTTAAAATGTCAGTGATAGAACATAAAAAGAGAAAAATAACAAATAACATTTCATATGGAGAGCGAAAATGGCATAAGCTTTAAGAAACAGTATTAAAAACTGAGAACAAAGGCCAGTTTATGATCTTCCTTTACTTCTTAAAGATTTATCTCTTACTTACTGTACCACTTTCCAAAATTATTCTTCACATAATTGGGAGGATTTCAATATCTGGGCTAAATCGCCGCTTGAAAAATGAGCACCACAATCCCCCTTCTATTATCTTATTTCAGGGACTGGAAGTCTGATTATCGCATTTCTGCCAGTGAAATGCAAGATTGAAAGGGCAAAGGAAGCAGGAGCAATTATTGCTTCACCGGCAATAATAACTAGATCCCTGGATTTCAGAAATTGGATGAGACTTCTGTGTGTTCTCTTGTGAATCATTTCTTTAGGGCTGCAGCAGCCGAGATTGTTGGTAAAAGTTACCTGTGAATTCTACACTTAAAAATTTCTTTAGTGGTGGTTGCCCTCCTATAAATTTTGTATGTCTCCAAATATCTGAATTAAATCTCTTCCATCTGAAATATCTAGAACAATTGATGTTTTCCTGTTAAATTCTTTGAGTAATATTTTAAGTAAAAAGTGATCCATGCAAAAAATACGATAAGTGCAATCTTAGGAGAATATCTGACATATTTTGATTTGAAAGCCGTAATGATCTCATCATTAGGAGTGAAACTAAGAATCCATCATATGTTATGGAAAAAGAGCTTATTATATTACTGGCTGATTTGCCTTAGATAAGGTGTCTACTGAAGGTAAGGAATTGGGGGAGCAATAGTTTCCACACTATTGTATGGTAGAAATTACCACACAGAACTTGTTGGTTTGCTGACATTTCTCATTACAAAGGATAATTTACGGAAAAAAAATAAGCTCCTGCTTTTCAGTTCTTAGTTCAAGACATGGTTGGAAAACTAGAAGGATTCCGTAACTGCTGAGAGACATTTTGTTGTCATTTTTTAGTCAAAGGTTGAGGTAATCCAGATCCATATTTTGAATTTCAGAGTTTAAAATGATAATACATATTAAATTTACAACCTCTTTATAATTTGTATAGAAAAGTTAAGGTGTTTATTGGCAAATATTGGGACTTTGAAAATGGGAATAATTGTTTGGATTGCAATTAGTTTGTAAACCTTGAACCTACTGAGCTGGCTTTTTGTTCCTCTTTTACTAATTAGCAAGTTTGACCGAGGAGATTTGCTTTGGCATTGCAGCAGTGCGCATTTTGTGTTCTGTGTCAGGGCTTTGGTAACCCTAATCTGGGTGGCTGCTTCTTTCTTGCCTCCTGTTACTATGAATGGACTCTTTACATTTAAACACATTTACCTGTGCTCCAGGTGAGATCTCTCCCACTCGCTCATAAACATTGCTCAGGAAATTTACTGTCTCTGTTCTGTGTCTTTTTTTTTCTCTCTAGTAGGAATGTTTAGTAAAGATCGTGCTCAACAGCATCACACATTATGCAGTTTCTCCCATCTTAAAAATGCTCCTGTCTTTACCCCATATCCGTCTTACAGACACTGCCATATTACAAAACTCCTTGACAGTGTCGTCAGTACTTTCTGCCTCTCAGCACTTTCCTCCATTCCCTCTTAAATCCTTTCTAATTAGACTCTCAGCTCTTCTACGTGAAAGAAAAAGGCCTCACATAACTTCTGTGTTTCTCACCCCAGTGGTATTTCTCAGCCCTAATTTTACCTGTCCTATCAGCTGCATATGCTACAACTGATGTCTCTGCTCCTTGAAATGCTAACTACACTTGGTTTCCAGAACACACTCTGCTCCCTTTACCAGTCTCTCCTACTAGATCTCCTCTACTGGTCTCACTTCATCTGTTAAACTGTAGACATTCATACCACTTACTCCCTACACTCACACCCATGATGGTGTCTTCACATTTAAATACTGTGTATATGGCAATCATGCTCATATTTCCATCTCTTAGTTAGATCTCTTCTTCAAATTAAGTATCCATCAGCCTACAAAACATCTCCACTTAGATTAGAATCTTCTCAAACTTAATCTGTCCAAAACCGAATGCCAGATTTTCACCCTTTGATGACACAGCAATAATATCGGGTGGTTGCAGGAAAATAGGAAATTCCAGGTGGCAGTTTCATAAGACTAAGAAAAAGGAAATTGCCGAAAGAGCTACAGAAATGAGGGATGCATAAGACCCTAAATAGCAAGGTGTGAACCAAGGTGTCTAAGACTGGCAGGGTCCAACATGGTGCTGAATTTGGCCTAGTTTCTCCCAGGCCCTCATCATGTGCTCTTACTGCATATGAGGTGCTCTGAGCTGTTTGATTTGTCATCACACACAACCCCTGAGATAGGTGTGGATAGTACGCTTAGTTTACATGTGATAAGACTGAGGACAACTACAACAAGATGCTAAATAACACTTAATGACACACACAGTCACCACTGCCATGACAGTTCTGAGAACAGCCATATTTGGTGTAAAATTGGGTGGCACCACGGTCTCGAAAAATCTTCACCTTTTTCCAGGAACTTTCATGAATGCTCCACCATGAGGTTAAAGAAATCCTTAAAGACAGAAACCCAAACCCATTGCATGACTCTCTCTTGAGTAAACCTGCACTCTCCTTTCTTGAGCGTGTACTTTTCGCTTTGCCATAAATCTCTACACTTCCACTATTTTCTGACTCATTCTTTAATTTCTTCTTAAGATGGTGTCAAGAGAGCTGGACACTGACTCTCGCTGGCATTTTGGAACCTCCTCCAGCCCACTGGTGTCATCCAAGCTTGCTGTTTCTTTTTTTTTCTCATTATAGTAAGTGTAATCTATACTCTATCTATACTGATGCATGCCTAAACCACTGGAGTTTTATTTGACTCTTATTTTTTAGGTATGTATTTATTTTTTTGCCACACCATATGACAATCTCATACTTGGATTACTGCAATGGCTTCCTAATGGTTTCCCTGCTTCTGCCTTTGCCTCCCTATCCTCTCTCCTATGATAATCTTCTAAAGTTAGACTTAATAGTATAAACCTGTAACAGTGGCTGACTGTTGGCCAATCCCAGCTGCCATACTTCAACCACTCAAAGACTGCTGAATGTTCAAACTGCATTAAAATAAGGCAAACATGGAGCTGTAATCAATCTCACTGTTTCTGTACCTCAATTCCGATACTTGTACATCACTTTACCTTTTTTGTCTGTAAATTTGTTCTAACCATGAGGCACCCCAGAGACTCTGTGAATCTGCTGTGATTCTGTGGGCTGCTCAATTCATGAATTGTTCATTGCTCAGTTAAATTCTTTTAAATTTAATTCGGCTGAAGTTTTTTTAAATCAGTGTTTCTATATAAATTAACAGTTTATCTGCTGTATTAACATTGCTCTAAAGATTCTCTCCATTTCAAAATAAGAAAAATACATGAAAGTAAATACAAATAATCAAATAAAAAATCCCAGCACAACAAAGGAGATGATGTTATTAATGTTATAATAATTTACCTAGAAAAACTTAGACTGGAAAGTGAATATTTAATGAATAACAGCAAACAAAACATAGAAACGGAATTTAAACACAGAATTTTTGCTTTTAAAGACCAAACTTGTAACTGTACAAGATATTCCTTTGTTCTTAAACATTTTTTCAAGAAAACTTAGTATTCAATAATAGAACCTTAAGTATATTTATAATAATAATATGATAGCATTAAAATCATACAGTCAATTAATAGGGTATATAAAAGCATAAAAAGTGAAAATGGGTTAGAAAAAAAATGTTCAGTATGTTCTCATAAAAGACAATAGTTGCTTAAGATGAAGGAAATACATACAGTATTGACAACACTCTCCTCTGGTGCTACTATTAATCATATTTTTTTCCCTTACCCATTTTGAATTTTAAACTTTTGCAAAGTGAACAGTCAATATTTTAAATATCAGAAGTAATATAAAGCAGTACATTATATTAACCAACATTTAACTAAATGTGTTTTTTTCCCCTTGAGCTACCAGTATACTTGAGAAATATCAATGGCATTATGTAATCTGTTCATCTCTAGTGACTGCTATAGTTTTGTTTCTGTTTTGGAATAAATATAGCATTTTACAATATGCCTTCACATGTAAGTTATTTTAGCTTCTTCTAAATATGATTAAGGGAAGATGAAATATAGACCATAATAGAATAATATAACACTCTTTAACCCTGCAGTCATAGCAGCAGATTTATGTATTGACAACTGTGTGTTAACTACATACATATTGGCTGCTCTGTGCATTATCTATTAAAGGCCTATTGCTAACCATCCTTCATACTTCCTGGATTTGTTCCCTTATCACCTAGACATTGTGTATATAGGGAATGCAAACTAATTTTAATGTGCACTGAAGCAAAATATTACCAGGAAGGTGAAGCTTCTAAAACATATAGCATATAAGTTGTTTGCAGCCATTCAGGACTTTATGATGATCAGGCATTCTGGATGTTCCACACTACTGCTTTTCCATATTAGTATAGATAACTGACAGATGAGCATGACGTCAGTAGGAAAAAAAAGACCCGAAAACTTATTTTCACTCCTATCTAATCAGAGCAACAGCCTGAACCGGGTAAATGTCAGGCAAGAGACAAAGGGATGTAAACTATGTTACCCCAGCTGAAGCCATCCTAGGTTAGCTAACAATCACCTAAACCCTAAAAATGAGAGTAAACCCACTCCAAGATCAGCAAACTTTCCTAGTTTAGTTTCAGCAAAATATTTATTGTTCTATGTCAGTAATGTTTGTTTCCTGCTTGTGCTGCTTGTGATGCAACTTTATTTTGGCAATAGCTAACTGAAATACTAACTTGTACAAATGTTATACACCTGTCATTAAGGAAAATGAGAAATTTTTCTGATGGAAATTTGAAACATATATTGTGTTGAAATCAATATATGTTTGCATTTTACTTAATGACAGGTCAATAACATTCATACAAGTTGCTACAACTATGTTGGATCCTCCAACATACATACAAATATGTTTATATTTGTTTCTAGATCTTTATTCCACTGTATGTAATTGTATTTGTTCTCATGCTGCTTATGAAGACATACCCAAGACTGGATAATTTATAAATTATAGAAGAGATGTTTAAAGGACTCACAGTTCCACATGGCTGGTGAAGCCTCACAATTATGGCGGAAGGTGAATGAGGAACAAAATCATGTCTTACACGGTGGCAGGCAAAGAGGGCATGTTCAGGGGAACTCCTCTTTATAAAACTGTCAGATCTCATGAGACTTATTCACATCCATGAGAACAGCAGGGGAAAGACCCACCCCCATGATTCAATTACCTCCCACTTGGTCTCTCCTAAAGCACATGGGAATTATGGGGCTACAGTTCAAAAAGAGATTTGGGTGGGGTCACAGCCAAACTTGAAGCCAGGAGTTTGAGACTAGCCTGGCCAACATGGTTAGACCCCATCCCTACTAAAATTACAAAAATTAGCTGGGTGGTGGCAGGCGCCTGGTGCCTGTTATCCCAGCTACTCAGGAGAACCTGGGAAGTAAAGACTGCAGTGAGCTGAGATCACACCACTGTACTCCAGCCTGGGCAACAGAGTGAGATTTCTTTTCAAGCAAACTTGTTATGCATCTAATATGGCCTAGAACAGTCATAGCAATCATTTACGGCTTATGTTCATTCTGATTGTTTTATACATGTAATTTTGAATGGCTGATATATATATTTGACTAAATATTTACAGTGCTATCACATCTCAACATTACATTTGTATTGGTATTATAGTTGATAGAATTTAATTCACAATTGTGTGGATTAAGGGAGTTTTGTTTATATTCCCAACCATATATCATTATATCATCCACCATAAGAATCAAAATATATATATATATATGTTTAAACATTTTAACTATTCCACTTCATAAAATAAGTTTAAGTAGATGAATAAAGCCAAGTTGATCACTAATAAGACAGCATTCAGAAAGTGTGTCTTCATTCAGTCCTTTTGTAGGCCTGGGAATTCATTTCCAGTGAAATATGAGAACAGCTATTTTAAAAATAATTTATATGAGTTATGTAAAAAGATTGTTTTCAACAGATTTCATAGAATTAAAAGTGGATATGTGGGCTGGGCGTGGTGGCTCATGCCTGTAATCCCTGCACTTTGGGAGGCCAAGGTGGGTGGATCATGAAATCAAGAGTTCAAGATCAGCCTGACCAAGATGGTGACACCACGTCTCTACTAATAATACAAAAATTAGCAGGCATGGTGGTGCGTGCCTGTAATCCCAGCTAGTCAGGAGGCTGAGGAAAAGAATTGCTTGAACCTGGGAGGTGGAGAGAGGTTTCAGTGAGCTAAGATGGCATCACTGCACTCCAGCCTGGGAGACAGAGGGAGACTCCATCTCAAAAAAAAAAAAAGGATATGTAATGCTTTTTATTGTATAGGATTAGATAACTTATATTCATATAAATTTTAATAGAATTAAACCACACTATACTAAATGACATTATAGAAAATGTCATTTATAGTGTATTATATTTATTTAAGGATAATACGTCTAATGCTTTAATGTTTATTTGCTTTGTCATTTTAAAAATGCCAAAGTATTTTGATTTTAACCTATGGGTATATAGTTATGGCCTGACAGAATATTTTCACATGAAAACTGCTTTAAAATATATTTTATGAATTTCACATAAGTAGTATTTTATATAAGGATAGACATTCAAAGATTGCAATAAAGATTTAATGACCTATTAGTATTTATTTGAAAGAAAAACTAAAAATATAAGAACTTTATGTTGTTTACTGCATTTTTTTCAGATAAAATTTTTGAGATTAGAAATTCAATTTTTTAAATAGGATTTCCCATTTATCTTATTAAATCTGCCAGTTCTGCCATTATATACAAGTTTTCTTACAAATTGTTTAACATATTTATAACAGTTATTTGATAGTCCTTTGTCTACTAAATTCATCGTATACATCATATATGAATCTCCTTCTACTTACTGTTTTTTCTCTCAATCATGTTGTATTTTCCTTTTTCTTCTCCTACTTCATAATTTATTATAATTCAGACATTGCATATGAAAGTATAATGGACAGGAACATATAACTTGTTTTGCTATTTCTTTTTCAGAGAGTGTAGATCCTTTATTATGAGAGCCTTGGACTGATCATTCCGAATCCTTTAAGCATCTGGTGTCCTAAGATAGGGATGCAGCATTAACAAGTCAGCTCTCCTTTGTTGAGCTCCAAAGGTCTTGGATCTTGTCAATATTTTGTCTAAAAAGAGGTTGAAATGCCCTTTCAGATAGGTTAGGCATATTTCAAATTCAATTCTTTTAGGTTTCTGAAATCCAAGCTTTACAGCATGTGGCTGAATTAATTCTCTCTGTTCCTCTTCAAAAATTATCATTTTCATTTTAAAAGTATATTTTCTTATTACTATGTGAGCAAATTCTTGACATATCCTAAATTTTAACCAGAGGCTTCTATTCTTACTGTTTGATGTAAATATTTTTAATGCTAGCATTTCTCTTCCATGTCTATTAAAGGTTTCTTAAATTTTATATTGTAAATTTTTAAATTTCCAGGGAAATACTTATTTTACTTGTTTTATGTAGTCCTTAAGGTCATTCCACAGACTAATGGGCAATGGTAAGTATTAACTCATTTTTACATTTCTTAAAGAAACATATTATATCAAGTGCCTTAAAATGAATAGGATTAAGTGTTTCCTCTTCTTGTACGAAACAATATATGGTGTGAATGTGCACAATATTTCTGAAATCATCAAATGTATAGGAATAAAGAAGTATTTTAGCTGCTGCCATAAGTAGGCGCATTAAATAAAAACATTAGTCATAATTTAAGATGAATTTGAAAAAGTGGGAGTTTTAGTTAATTTTGCAATAATGCCATAACTTTCCCTTTCTTCTTTTACTATAGCACCTTTGCTTTTATGATACTATTTGTTGTGTGTGTCAATCTATATCTATCTATGTATCTATCATCTATCTTTCTGTATAAGTCATAGTGTAGATTTCTTAATGTAGTATGTTCCCTTTGAAACAGTCATGTGAACTACATCTTAGTAGTTGCTGCCCTTAGTAAAATATAGAACAGAATGAAATGATTTATGCTGAAAAATTATTGTTCTTTTCATGTATTTTTAATAAGACAACAATGTGCGATGCATACAATGGCTTTATGATGCAAATAATCTGTAACCCATAGCAAGCAAGCAAGCAAAATTCTCATCCTCAAAATAGAGCTAAACTTTATTTTTCCTTCAAAAATACTACATGAATTAATATATTTCAGTTGCCTAGCATTGAATCTGATGTACAAAATTCCTTGGATAAAAGTAACTTTGTACCTTGGCCTAAGAACACTGGATCAGGCAAAATAAAAGACTTTTTCTTTTGATATGAAAAAGATTTGTACTTATGTAATTGCATTTTATTCCACTAGCTAATTTCTACACTCTAATCCTACAGGACTTCCCAGTTGTGCAACCATTTTAGTTTCTCCCTTATTCAATTATAGGATGCATTTGTTTAGTTTTAGCTTATTTGTCCCTTTTTTTTTTTTGAGTAAGAAGGTTTTAATTGCCTATTTGAATTTTAAATGAGACCACTTTTCCAAGGGTCATAAGGAATATGGCTTGAGTAGGTAAGACTATTTTTTCTTGCCAATTTCTGTAGATTGGTGGCAGTGAAATGCATATTTTGGTCAGAAGAAACATATAAGGGGGTTCCTAACTGATAAGGAATTTACTTGTCCAAACCTTTAAGTGTAGGTTACTTCTGTTACAGAATATATTTGCTAAAGTAGAAGAGATATCAAAATTGCTTCGTATCCTCCCAGGAAGTTTGCTAAAAGAGAACATATATGCCTTATGACTACAACCTTCATGCGAGCTGGCACCTGGGGCTCCTGCTCCTGCTGCCTTTCTTCCTCCTCCTCCTCCTCTCCTTCTGTACCTCCTCCTCTTTGCCCTCCTCTTTTTTTTTTCCTGGTAGAAAGAACTACACGATTCACTTTAATTCTTCTTCTAAATTCCCAAAATGTTTCCATAACTGGATGCTCCATTCAGTGATGTTTCTTGCCATAAATGACTGTTCCAAACAAAAATATTCTTTACCATAAAGACTGATCATTTCTAGGGTATTTTTTATTGTTCAGTCATATAGAGCCAATTTGCCTGATCATACAGCAAGGCCATTGGCTAACAGATCAAAAATGTGAATATCCAAATACTTCCCAGAGTCTGCGAAGTTCAATTCTGCTCTTACATAGACATGTCTCATTTCTTGCGTTGCCTTCTTTAGTCAAGCATTAACTATTTGGAGTTCATGTTCTTGCTAGTTTTCAAATAGCACTGCAGCCAAATGTATCCTGTGGAAAATTAAACAGCAGTAAAAAGTTATGAGTTAAAGCAACGTACAAAAATATGATTAGATTTCAGAATCCTAATGTTAAGTAAAAACAAAACTGAATACTCCTTATAGTATAGCATTTTCATAATATTAAAAATGGAAAGCAATTAATACATTTATGGGGGACACATATATAGGTAATAAAACTATTTTTTAAAGGCATTGGGTTAATAATAAAAAATTTCTTATCTGGAGAAAGAAAAGGTAGTAAAAGTTTTTTAATGAACAATTGTAGATGCAATGTTATGAGTGATACTATACTTCACAAGATGAGTAGTGGTTCACAGATGTACATTGTACTATTGCTCTGAATGATTTATATATATATATATATATATATATAGTATTTAATTTCTACACATGAGCTTTTGAGAAAGTTATTTTGTTGCATCTATGAGGTGTTTGTCTGGTTCGAATCCTTAGGTTTTCCAATAATCTAGCATACAACCAGGATAATATAAATGTTTGAAAAATCTTTTTATTCCCCCAGATCTTTTGGATCTGGGTCTTATTTTTACCCTGGAAACTAGCAATTGTAATAAGGACGAAAAATAATAGAATGACTGAGATTCCTCCCAGCCTAACCTATTTAATAATATGACACTGCATTCAAATACGATTCCAATTATTACATTAAAACCTGTGTAAATAAGTAAGAGTTACTTTATCAAGAAAAATAAATATTTCTGTACCTGTGCAAATTATGTCTTTTGGTAAAGAGATAAGTTATTATTGGAGGACATAGATAATGTATAGATCTTGATGCACAGTCTGGGGAATTATATTGGGCCAGGATCATACATGCAAATAGGACAATTTTAGAATCTATATGATCAGTCCTTGCTGCTTCAGAAACAGAAATTACTAAATTTCATACACTTGGAAAGGTATTGTTCATTACTTAATCAACCTGATATTGGTGGTGAAATAATTGCAGAGTAAAATCTCTGTGGGTTGCATCTGAGGTAGGAGGTGAGACTCAACTCCAAAGGTGGGTCTCAGACAGGAGACAAGATTGAGGACTGGGAGAAGCTATGGACAGGCGGAACCCGCTTTCCAAAGACACGCCCACCGGCGTGCCATGTCAGTTTACTGTTGCCATGGCAACAACTGGGCGTTACCGCCTCATCCTTTACAACGGGAAAGTCATCACCCACAATTTACCACCCTTTTCCTAGAAATTTCTGCATAGACCAGCCCTTAATCTGCATGTCACTAAAAGCAGGTGTAGATATGACTGCAAACCTGCCCGAGTTGCTCCTCTCAGAACACTGCCCTGATATAGGGGAGCAGCCACAGAGCTGTGACGCTGCCTGAGCTGTCGCAGCACGGGAGCCGCAACATTGTCACTTCAGTGACACTCGCTGGGCTAAGCCCAGGTTGTTTCTTGCTAGCCCTGTATCACATCCAATATTAATAACAGTCTAATCCAGGAAGAAACATAGTATAGAGACTCGTTTTACTTCAAGCCTAGGCTGGGTGGGGCTTCCCATAACAACGACAAAGAAAATGGCTTACATAATCATGTCTGTCATCATCAGATCACAGCACGAAGGCAAACAGAGCATACCAAAGGAAACAGATGCAACAGAACTTCTGACTTAGTGCGTAGTGTAATATTAAATTTGTATTTCCCTCTTTTCCTCCCAACCTATGTATCTAAATATGTTACACTTACAGTGGACATTCAATACATTTTTGGAAATAAAATAAAATTGTCTCCGGATTTCATCTTACATAGAATGCCAGAATTAACTTAGAATAGTTCTCAGTTCTTGGTGATGCAGCTTAATTTGATGGAAAAAATATAATGTAGTCACACAACTAGATTTAAATCCCCATTCCGAAGTATAGTAGTCACATTATCTACTTTTTTGGATGGTTATGACTTTATTTGTAAACTAAATTCATTTACAGTGAAGGATTGGCAAGAGGGAAAATGCCTGGCAAGCAATAACTCAACAAATTGTAACTAGTACAACCATTTGTAAATATCACAAAATAAAGACTCTATCACATAGCAGATGCTGTGCTTTGCTTTTTTTCCTTCATTTAACTTGTATTATACGTAGACAGACCCTCCAGACTTGAAAAAACTTTAATATGATCCACGTTGCTAATGCATTATATATGGGGCATTATGTATAATTTTGTTTCTGTTTTTTGTTTTCCCACCATTATACTGCTGATGATGCTAGAATATTTTTTGTTTTGCTTTAGTGTTCATTTTATAATAAAAAGCAAATGCATTAATGACTGCTACATTGGAAGTCCTCAGTTAATGTTAGCTAATATTATTATTCTATTTATATATATATGATTTATTTCTAAGACATACTATTAATAAAGATAATTATTGAAGCTGGAATTATATAATATGAAAAATATATTAACTGATATTCAATAGTCTCTGTTAACTAATATAATCAAAGAACTGTTAAAACATTTTTCTAGGGTTACATTTCAACAAGTTATTGATGTATTTTAAGATGAAACTTATCAGATGAATGAGACTTTGAAACATGAAATAGCAATGTTGTTAGAAAAATAGTTAATGGCTTACCATCAACAGTTTTGCAACATAATTTATTCTAATAACTAAATAACAGGTTCTGAGATTATCTAACAATACATTTAAAATAAAATTATATTTTAATGTCTGAAAAATAATATAAACATATGGAATAATGTAAGTTATATTACGTGTGTGTTGTACTGTATGGAGCATTAATGGCATAGCTATAAAATATTTTAAAAATCACATGAGGCTATACTTAAAATGGTATATAGTAGAATTTGGAAACATAATGTAATAGTTTAAAATCCATGCAGCTATTGGAGTTGTATAACTACTTTTTGAATCTTGATTCTACTCCTTAAAGCTCTGAGGATTAGTACAAATTCTTCATATTTAGATATAGTGAAATAATAGCTCTGGAGAATATGTTTTAACATAATGATCATATATAAATTCACATATATATATCACCATTTATCTGTGGCTAATATAACTGACTTGATAGTTTGACAGAACAATTCTCTCTCTTTCTCTCTCTCTCTCTAAATATATATATATATGTGTGTGTATATATATTTGCATATTTAACACATATAAATATGTGAAGGGCCTGTGTATACATTTATCAATTTATATATATCATGAATCAAATTGTATGCATATTTTTATACTAATATGTATATGTAGCTTTTTGACAATATCTTGACACATTACACATTGAAGTATAGTTCTCTTGTGAATATAATGAATAATAGCTCAGGGAAACATGAATCATGTTATACACATCAGATATATATATATATATATTTCATTCTTTTGTACTTAAAATTAATTAGAAAATAAGCATACACATTTCTGTCTTTCTTTTGGTTACTCCAGTAAAATTGTCAGTATTTCAGAAAAATCAGTTCCTTCTTCTTATTTATTGAAGAGTTTATCATAGCATAAAAATATGTGTTGTTTATATTGCTGTAGGATATATGTTGGTAACTTTCATACACCATTGAGAAATGGTTCCAACCACTTGCATTCTGAGTTTATTCATGAAACACATAAAGTTACTGCTCTATATTTTCTCCTTTCTTCTCCATAGGGGCAAAAGTACTATAAATTTACCATCTGCTCTAAGACTTTCATGCCATAAAGACTGCAGTTAAAACTATGTTAATAGCTCAGTTCAGACCAGAATGATTTCTTACTTTTCATTTCTTATAGAAGTTAATTAAATCCATTAAAACCATTTTATCCCTCCATAAGGCTACTCAGGTTCTTGCTTGCTTCCATTTTAAAATTCCAGTCTAAATTCTGCATATTTTTTATCTTCATAATTTCATTCCTACAAAGTCTATTTTTATAGTGTGTTGGCTCACATATTTAGCAGTTAAAATATGTTTAAAATAGTATATTTTATACAGGTTGTTACTGAGGTTAAAATTTTATTGTTATTGAACAGAAATACATCTATTGAGTAAAATAAATCATCCAGGCATTTATTCGTGTCCAGTATCATGCTGATTGCATGCACACAAAATGAGCATAATACACAGGACCCCAGAGATGAAAACTCGATTCTGAAGCTGCTCATTCTATGTCAGCAAAAATGAATAAAATTCATAAAACACAATCCTATAAGTATATTATGGGTCACAGTTTTAAATACCTACAATGTAAAAATTATCAGGCCTTTGTCTTCTGTTTCTAGCCTAGTGTTGGGTACCAAGTGAGATGTTTATGGATTCGAGTTTGTTTTTTCTTTTTTAAAAAAACGCATTTTAAGAAAATAGAAGAGAGACAAAATCCATTTGATAGCATTTGTGAAGACGTGTTGGAGGATTCTTTAATGACTAAAAAATTTGTCACGGTGAGAAACAGAGGAATACATATACATCAAAGGAAACAACTTGTTATTCATGTAGTGATTCCCTACATTCATGAGTGACTCAAATTTAGTAAACAATTCTGTGGAATTCTCTAAACAATTCTGTGGAATTCTCTAACATTTTAAGCCAAAAGTTCATTCATTTATTCAGCTGACAAGTATTTATTGATTGCCAACTATATACCTGGGGATGCAATGGTATTCAAGACGTGCTGAACTTATATTCTACTGAGAAAGAATAAATTCAGGTATAGTGTGTGATGCAGGCTAGAATAAGGGAAGGAGAAGGTGGTCTGGGACCATATAAAAGGCACATCCATTTAACTCCGAACGTTTAGGAAAACATCTTGGTAAAACAGATATTTAAATTAAAGGATACTAAAATTGTTACAGAAGTATGTTGCTTAATGATAACGATTATAGGCAAAGAAGCTGCAGATAACTTCTTCTCTAAAATTATATTAATTCCCTTTGAAACTGTTGTTCTTGCTAGCTAGAAGACTTGATTTAATTAAAATACACACAAACTATTATTTAAACTTTAATTTTGTGAGAGTTCCACTCCAGAGTACTTTGAAAACTTTAACAGTGATTGACACATTTGTTTCAAGAATGGAAAAATATAATTCTTAGATACTTTTCTCTTGGAGTCTATGATTGACTACTAATTAAATAACTCTTTCTGAAATGTATTTGACATATTTTCTGCTAGTTGTCTTTTTGAAATAGACTATTAAATACTCTAAAACTCTCAACTTTAAAAAACCACTGCACTTTATTTTCTTCTCAGATATCAAAGCATTCAGTGTTTTTATAATTATCCTGTTTGATTAATGAAATATTACTTTTAGTTTTTAAAAACTGCCAATGAATACATATTATAGTGTTCTACTCTATCTGAGTGATGTCTTTACCATTTTCTCGTAAAAACATCTATCATATGATTTACAATGTATTTCTTTTCATAAACATTTGCACATACAAAATTAATAAAAGCAGATTGTATAATGCATTAATATTAAAGAACTTTAAAAAGGCATATGTTTTAAAATTAAAGATGTTTAACTCAATGGAGTCTAACTTTAAATTAGCATTACTCTGGAAAATATTATTTCTTAATTCTGAGATGAAAAATATTTCCAAGTCAAGAACACTTGGGAAGTAGAAACCACTGAGGTTTTTATTATCCCCACACCCATCAAAACAAAATTCTATGTTCCACAAATATTTTTGAGCATCTACATTGAGCACCAGAAACTCTTACAAATGATAATGAAGATAAAAGTGTGAGTGAAACTGATAAGCTAGCATAACCAGAATCCTGGAAGTCATTTGTAGATGCTGGCTTTCTTCACTAATCCATGTACTCATTCATACATTAATTTTTTGAATGACATACTGAAGACATTATCTTTTCCTGTTTGACTACTGCAGTACTAGGTACTGTGAATTCAACAGTGAGCAAAATAAGCTTAGGTTTGTTTTCTTATAACCTAGTGCAAAAGAGAATTTATACAAATAATCAAAAAATTAATATATAAATGCAGTTATATTGAATATAATGCAGAAAAATTAAATGCAATATGTAATTGCAAGGTATAAAATGTCTTTTTCTTAAGAACTGCCATTTAATATAAAGTTGAAGGCTGTCTAGAAAGTAGTAATATTCATTTTAGGGAAGGGATATTCCAGGCAGAGCACTTAATCCTTAAAATTTCTACAACATAAAGGAGTGAGGCACATTCAAGGACCTGAGAAAAACCTATTGAATGTGGCATGAGAGGAGCAAAAGGAGCGGACATTATGTGAAGAAATAAGTATGAACAGGCTATGCAGGCCATTGCAAGCTATATTGACTGTGTATTTAAATAAATTTAAAAAACCATTTAAAATGATTATGGCATTAAAAATTAGTAATAAATGACTTCTAGACAGTAAAATTGCTGTGTGAATGGTTATTTTTTTTTAAAAGCATCTTTTGAAGAATAGACAATGACTAAGTCGTTTTATAACAAAATCTAAATCTGGCCTTCTTTTTCATTCTTAGCATAATTTATTTACAAATTTGCTAAATTTAACATCTATTAAAGGTGAAAGTGTATAATCATGCCCGTTTGTTTTTATACTCTAAGGACAATATATAAACATAATATTTTAAAAAGGATTATTTCCTTGAATACAATTTTAAAAATAATACATAATATTAAAGTAGAGTTTTCTATGTTAAATGTGTTAGAGATTTTGGTTAAAGATTAACTAATATTACCTTTGACCCTTTATGCTACCTAAATGAGACTTCCTAAATTTGTAAAATATAGTATCAGGGCCAGCAGCATGAAATAGCAGAGTCAGATTTTCCGTTAGTGTTAGTGAGTCATATTTAGTGTTATTTGTTCCTTCTGTAATTATTTTCTTTTGTATCATGGAGAGAAAATAAAATACACTCATGAAATATGGGTTTAGCTAATCCTACTTTTAAACATTGCACACAGTAGGATTTATGAGCAACCATCTCATTTTCATAGATGGTTATAAGTAAATATGTGAGCTTAGGCTCAGAAATAGCATAATTTTTGCCACATTCTAGTGGCCCAGGAAAATAATAACTTTAATTTAGATTGAATATCAGCAAATAGATTCTACCTCTTAATGAGAGAGCTGCAAAATCATATTGTAAGGGCCTTAGACTATGAGGAGAGAAAGAATTGAAGCTATTTTCATCCATCTACTGCTATTGCTTCTTTATCTTAGGAGATGCTGCTTACCAGTAATCAAAAGTGGTTCACAATTCTACCAGTGGTTTATGCAAGTTTTAGTTGATCCACATCCTTACTAGCAGTTGGTATTTTCATTTATTCTCCCCTATTCCAGTATGCTTGTGTAGTAATAGCAGTTTGTGGTAATCTAGATATTCTGAAGGTACTTGCCACAAAAATGTTAAGCGTATCTTGTATAAACTACGATAAGCACAATGATTACTCTCTGACAATACCAACTGTTAGTAGTGAATGGACTCTTGTCCATTGTTGGTGGGTACTTTAGTACATTTGTAAAACTACTTTAGAAAATAAGTGGGCCATATTTAGTTAATCTGAAGTCATGTATAAACAAGGATCCTTCAATTGCACTCCTATGGATAGATGCTACAGAAAAAAAAAATGCTTATGTGTACTAGAATACATACAGAAGAATGTTCTCTATACTATTATTTACAGTGATCCCATACTGAAAGCAATTCAAATATGGATTGGCAGCAGAACAAATAAATAAACTAGTTCTATTTATACAATGGATCACTACAATATGATAAAAATGAATGTACTGCATCTGCTCACACATTAGGATGAATCTTAAAGTATGTTAAAAAAATCTAAATGCAAAATTTTACTCTAGCTTTTATTCTATTTGTATAAAGCTCAAAACAGATGAAGCAAATTGTATTTTTAAGGAATCATGCTTATGTAGTAAAATCATGAAAAAAAAGCAAGAGAATCATTATTAAAAATTCAGAATAAGGGTTACATTATCTTGAGAGATAGGTCTGTGACAGAATAGGAAACATACACAAATTAGACATACAAAAATTTGGAGGGAATTTAAAGAGTGTTGGCTGGGCACTGTGGCTCATGCCTGTAATCCTAGCATTTGGGGAAGCTGAAGTGAGTGGATCACCTAAGGTCAGGAGTTTGAGGCCAGTCTGGTCAACATGGCAAAACCCTGTCTCTACTAAAAATACAAAAAATACCCAATTATCCAGGTATGGTGGCCTTTGCCTGTAATCCCAGCTACTCAGGAGGCTGAGGCAGGAGAATTGCTTGAACCCAGGAGACAGACTCCTCTCAAAAAAAAAATGTTAGCAATATTCTGTTTCTTAACTTGGATAGTGTTATACAGGTTTGGATTAATAGTAATTCATTAAATTTCACATCTACATAGTATGTACTTTTATGTATATACTCTATTTTTAAATTAGAAAATTAAAATAGTACATATAGAAGGGAGAAGATAAGATGATATGAACAAGTTCAGTTATATCAGTAATCTCAAATTAATGGTACTAAAATCTCCACATAAAAAAAATCCAACTGTATATTTTCTCCAAGAGATATCCAATACATTTAGACATGAATGGTTTAAATTTATAATGCTGGGAAAAGTTGAAATTTGAAAAATATAACAAAAATATTGCAATAGATATACCATATAAAGTACACCTTTCAAAAACAGAATGGTATCAAAGATAAAGCTTGTGACTACAACATTTTATAAAATAGTTAACTCTACAGAAAGATATAATTCCCAAAAGGTATGAGCAAAAAAAGAAAAGTCACAAAAAAAAGAAATCAAAACTAACTTAACCACTAAAAAAAATAGAAAATTCCTATGATATACTAAAATATTTCTAGAAGCTTCTCCCAATTATTAATAATTCATGCAAAAAATACAAATTGAAAATAGGCTTAATTATTCCTGTTGAAAATAAAAGGAGAGCACTCAAATATCCACAATTTTTCTTAGATCATTTATTTTAAAACATTTTAATTGTAAAATATTCTTCTTGAAATATGTACATATATATTTATTATTTTTTTTCAATGTTTTAAAAAATACTTTAAGTTCTGAGATACATGTGCAGAACGTGCAGGTTTGTTACATAGGTATACATGTGCCATGGTAGTCTGCTGTACCAATCAACCCATCAACCCGTCATCTAGGTTTTAAGCCCCACATGCATTAGGTATATAAGTTTAACAAAGCACTAAATAAGCCTTTTGTCAGCTTTCAGAGTTAGGAATCTCTTTCTCAAGGAACTGGACACCTTCTCTTTAAACTGTAATTAAGGAAGAAAACATCCCTACTCTCAGTTTCTGTAGGAGCCTAACTTAGGCACCTGATTCCAAAACTTCCTCCTTTCATAAAGATATAAGATTTGATTTTTCTTTAGATAAACTCAGTGAGCTAATACAAATTGTCATCTGAATTACCAGGTGAATCTAGGGCAAACTATGAGTGACAAATGATGTTGTCAAATATCCGTACTTGAGGACCAGTTATTATTTATCTTTAGTATATGTGCGTAGTGAGTTGTATCTGCTTGGCTATGTAAAAGGCTGTAGTTTCTTTCTTTCTTTGCAATCTCTTGCTGGACTCTCTGTGATGTGCATCACAATCAACTTAACACTTATTTAATAATAAAGCTATTTTCTTTTCTTTCTACCTTTGGAGAGGTTTTGTTAGGTTGAAAGATGGTTTTTAAATTGTATTTTTCCAACAACTTGTAAGAAGCCAAAAGTTAGTAAAGGCAGAGATGTTCTGAATAATATAATTAATAAACTCAATATAATGGATACACATAAATATCTATACCTAACAATAAGAAAACACTTTTTCTTCTCAAGCACACAAAACATGGATAAAAATCTTCACCAATTTAGAAAGTCAAGATACACACTCATAAATAGCTGTATTTCAAAGAAGAAATTACAACAAAAACAATATAGTTAAGAGCTAAATTTGGATAAATGTACTTCCTATCAAGAAGTGAGTTTCAATGAAAGTGATATTTAAAAGGAAATGTATAGTTTCCTTTTAAATAAATGAAGAAATAGACCAAAATAAATAAAGACCAACTAAGTGAGAACAAACAAAGGCTATTTATGAAGAACTTATTATAGCAAGGGAATCAGTCACTTGCATTTTGGCAGAGACTCAAAAGCAGACACAGGAGTGGAATAACTTCATAGTAATCCTATAATCTTTGTTTACTGGCAAACTAAATCCCAGGGAAAACAAAGGTAATGTATTAATGACGTTGAGTTTATGAAAGGAAACACAGTAGTTACTGCTAAAAAAAAATTAGATGTAAAAAATAAGATATGATTATGAAAAAAGCAATTGATAAAAAGCAGCCCTGATTTAATGATATAAACTATTCAACAACCAAGAGAGTAGGGAATTTCCTTATCAACTATGAATCATCAATGCACATTCTGCATTTAATGTTGAATCATTAATAGTCTTCTTTTAATTTCAGTAGTAAGAAATAATATCTAAAAGCATTATATAAGTTAGGATTTGAGTCATATGCACTGAAAGTATAAATATAGGCTGGGCGTGGTGGTTCACACCTGTAATCCCAGCACTTTGGGATGCTGAGTAGGGTGGTTCATCTGAGGTCAGAAGTTTGAGACCTGGTTGGCCAACATAGTGAAATTCTGTCTCTACTAAAAATACAAAATTAACCAGGTGTGGTGGCGCATGCCTGTAATCTCAGCTACCTGGGAGGCTGATGCAGGAAAATCACTTGAACTTGGAGGCAAAGGTTGCAGTGAGCTGAGATTGCACAACCATTTGTATAAAAACAAAACCTATAAGTATAGGAGACCTAATTGTTTATATAAAGACCAAAAAATCATGCATAAAGATGCTTAGAAAAGAGATTTAATCTAAATCTTAAGTAAGATTTAGATTAAAGACAATATATAAAAATAGCTAAAATATACACAAATCACAAATATTTTAAAGCATGGGTTTTAAAAAGACATTTGTTACACTTGATACAATTACAATTATAATACAATCATAATACAATTATATAATGTACCTAGGGTTGAATATAACAGTATGTACATAAGGCCCTTATGGAGAAAATCATAAAACTTTATTGAACTGAATTAAGAAAACATAAGGAACCAGAGACCAGAGACTGCTGATCAATTACTTTCAACTGTGCTATAAAAGACTAAAAAAGAACAAATGAAAGAATGATTGGATCACCTCAATAAACGATCAGATCATCTTTTAGACTGTTTTGTAGATGTTCCTCAAAATAATGAATTGTTAACAGAAACCTAGGGAAACCATCTTTGTAGACTTTTAAGTTATTTTTTAAGATTTCATGACACACAGTTGAGAATTTAGATTTTTGTTTTCATTTTCAGCCCATAATGACAATAAGGAAATTGACGAGAAGAAATCCTAAAATTATTGAATAAATTTGAGGATGAAATAAAGAGCAATAGTAGCAGTCCAATAGGAGCAATCTAGATTCTAACAATGATGGTGAATTTGACTTTTTAAACAGAATCTCAGACTATGAGTCTTCAGTTGTTAGTAGCCTAAATGAATTTTCTAGAAACAAAATACATTCTGTATATAATGATTTATAAAGACAAGGGGAAATAGGGTGTTTTTATCCCATTAGTCATTCAACAGCAAAGATTATACTGTCCAACATATTGTGGCAAGAACTCTATATTCCCATATTGCCACAATAGATGTGACAATATCCAGTATTTTCATGTTTTGTGATGTTTATGTACCAATATTTAAGAAATGCAGTTTGCAAATGAACAAATGCTGAAGGCAGGACTGTAAAAACCTTAGAAGAAAATCTAGGCAATATCATTCAGGATATAGGCATAGGCAAGGACTTCATGACTAAAACACCACAAGCAATGCCAACAAAAGCCAAAATAGACAAATGGAATCTAATTAATTAAGAGCTTCTGCACAGCAAAAGAAATTATCACTAGAGTGAACCAACAGCCAACAGAATGGGAAAAAGAAGACATTTATGTAGCCAACAAACATATGAAAAAATGCTCATTATCCCTGGTAATTAGAAAATGCAAATCAAAACCATATTGAGATACCATCTCTTGCCAGTTAGAATGGAGATCATTAAAATATCTGGAGACAACAGATGCTGGAGAGGATGTGGAGAAATAGGAACACTTTTACACTGTTGGTGGAGTGTAAATTAGTTCAACCATTGTGGAAGACAGTGTGGCGATTCCTCAAGGATCTAGAAATAGAAATATCATTTGACCCAGCAATTCCATTACTGGGTATGTACCCAAAGGATTATAAATTGTTCTATTATAAAGACAGACTGTTTGCAAGAGTAAAGACTTGGAACCAACCCAAATGCCCATCTATGATAGACTGGATAAAGAAAATGTGGCACATATACACAATGGAATACTATGCAGCCTTAAGAAATGATGAGTTCATGTCCTTTGCAGGAACATGGATAAATTTGGAAACCATCATTCTCAGCAAACTGACACAAGAACAGAAAAACAAGCATGTTCTCACTCATAAGTGGGTGTTGAACAATGAGAACACACGGACACAGGGAGTGGAACATCACACACTGGGGTCTGTTGGGAGCTGGGGGCCTGGGGATGGGGAGCAGGGAGTGGGGAGATTGGGGAGGGATAACATTAGGAGAAATACCTAATGCAGGTGATGGGGGATGGAGGCAGCAAACCCCCATGGCATGTGTATAACTATGTAACAATCATGCAAGATCTGCACATGTACCCCAGTACTTATATTAAAAAAATAAAAAAAAAAATAAGACAGGATTGAGCTTTGTTGCTCGGGCTCTGGAGTGCAGTGGCACAAGCATCATAGCTCACTGCAACCTTAAATTCCTGCATTCAAGCCATCCACTTCCCTTAGCCTCCTGATTAGCTCAGAATACAAATGTACACTGCCATGCCCAGCTAACTATTTATTTTTACTTTTGACAGAAGAAAGGTCTTTCTACGTTGCATAGACCGGTGTTGAAATCCTGGCTTCAAGGGATCCTCTTGCCTCAACCTCCCAAAGTGCTGTAATTCCAGGCCTGAACTACTGCTCCCAGCCTAGAATGGCATTTAAGTGTCAACATCAGAGTGCTCCATATGCTCATTGTTATAGGAGAGACATTCTAAGCAAATATAATTTGACTGTTAAATTTTGACTCTTGAGAGAAGGTTTTCTGTTTATGAAGAATTTCAAAATGTTGAATATATGTTTCAAGAAGAAAATCTTTTAAATTTCTACTTTGTCTTCAAGGATTTTAAGATGAACTTAAGAATAGATATTGGTGTGTGGTGGTCGTGAGAGGAATTTTCCTCCCCAGATGGGTTGATGGTTGGCAGAGAATCAGAGAGTGTCTGTGAACAGATCTCATAGTCTCTAAGATCTCTAAGAAGTGACCATCTCTTCCCTACACTATGGATTGGAACTAAAAGAGAATGTGAGGAGGCTATAAAATTCGTAAGTAGATTTGAAGTCTCTTGGGGCATACATGGCATTACTGTCCTTTCCATAATATAACCGAGTGACAACTAAATCTTCAAGAAGTCTGTGTTAAACATTGTACTTTTGCCAAAGGCTCAAGCAGCTTGTCTTGAAGACAAGTAGAGTCATGATGTATGACAGCCATGCCTAGATAAAGTGTATCTGTAGGCATTTTCAGATGGCCAATAAAAACAGTGGGTGTCAAGAAACTAAACCAGATGAGTTACAACATAGCTGAAGTCAGGGAGGAAAGAGACACACCTGTCAAGATCAATATTGCTGGACTCCAGCTATTTCAGTTCTCCCTGTAGGCCTAGTGTAAGATTAAAACGTCTTACTACTTGTGCCCAGATGTGACCTTGGGACTACTTCTGGTTGATGAGTTGTGAGCAGAAATGGGAAATGGGACATTCCATGTCTAGAATGAGCATTTAATATCCAACAGTAAGCTCTTTGAAGCACTTTTCCCTTCTTCTACAGCTACAACATTTCAGATTTCTTTTGTTTTTCACATAATTTTGATGTTATCCTGAGCACCGTAGGAAGGATAATAACAATGAAAGGCAGAATTACACATTGACCCTAGAAGGACAAGTAGTGGGAGCAAGAAATGAAAACACTGAGATTTTGAAGTTGTTACTCCAACCATCCTGGGTAATCTTGACTAAGACAGAAATAAAAGCAGATGACCTTCCCTTAATTCCAGGACAATATAGAGCTCTAAAAACATAATTCTGACTTGGAGAGAAATAACAGAGAAATAATCCCCACACCCTGAGTTTAACAAGAAGAGAAATACATTGTTTAATAGGCTATCTTGGGCTATATTATTATTAGTCATATTTAACATCTTTGCTTATTTGCCATATCTGCTGATACATAAAGAATAAATTAGCTATTCAGCCATACAAAGTAGTAGAGGAACTTTAAATGCATATTACTAAGTGAACAAAGCCAGTCAAAAGACTACGTATTGTGTAATTACAATTACATGAAATTATGGAAAAGGCAAACTATAGAGAGAGAGTAAAAAGTTCAGTGGTTGCAGAAGAGAGGAGGAACAAATAAATGAAATACAAGGCAATTTCAGGTTAATGAAAGTATTCTTTATGATACTTTAATGGTGGGTGCATGACTTTATGCATTTGTCAAATCCTGTAGAACTTTACAACAAAAATAGTAAACCATAATGTATGCAAATTTTAAAAAATCATGCAGGAAGTCAAGGTATCCTAGGAAAGAGTGCAGATTATGACAAACATGAGGATTTAACTGTATTACAAATGTATGAAATATTCTCACAAAGGTGGTGCAGGAAAGGGGCTGATGCAAGTAACTGAAAATAGAGTCTACGTGACTAAAGGAAAAAGACGCTGCACATAAGCACTCTAATAAATCAAGTTTCTTTTATGAGGACAGTTTAACAATTTTGAAGATACTGTACATGTGTATTGGAATTGAGCAATTAAGAAATGAATGGCAAATGGGAACCTGATTTCTGACTGTTAGAGTGGAAATTTATAGGTCAGCAACAGGAGAAGGCAATATTAATCCATGCAATAATGGGTAAGAGTTGGAGATACCATTAAGAACTCATGTTTAACTTAAAATAGAGGCAGATGGTTAAATACAGAAGTATTTATAGGTCTCTATACACATTCAGGTTAGCGTAACCTTATATTGCATATTCATTTGTTTCACTGGCTAGGAGAAGCTAAAAGAAGCAACACCCCAGTAGCAAAAGCACATTTCATATCCCAATCTTGATAGGTAACATTATTATCCTATAAGATGAACAAGGGTTCCTTGGCAAAATGGCAGATTGTAGAACCAAGGCAGAAAATATACAAGATGAGCTTAGAGTTTACAGTACCAGAAAGTAAAGAAGTGCTAAAGGAAAGAAAAAAGAACATTGATGGAACTATGTCAAAGTGGCACAGGAACCCTCTGAAACAGCTCCCAAAGACCAAAGAGGCAACAATGTCAGCAATTGGGTCTCTCCCTGCCAAAGCCATCACCTCAGTCCAGTCATAGGAAAAACAACACAAATTTGGATAGAACAGCAGCTTATAATACACCTGACTAATACTTCTCAAAGACTGTCAAGATCATCAAAACCAAAAAAACGTTCTGAGGAACAGTCACTGCTAAGATGAGTTTAAGAAGACATAACAGTTTCATGTATGTTGTATCCTCGATGGTATCTGGAATAGATAAAGGATATTCAGTAAAAACCAGCAAAGTCTAAATAAACAAAGAACTATAGTTAATATAGCATATCAATATCATTTTATTAATTGCAACAAATGTAGAATAAAAATATAAGATGTTAACAATAGGAAAAACTGTCTTTTGGATATGTTACGCTTAACTTTTCTAACGATCTAAAATTTTTCTTAAAATGTTTAAAATGATATATACAGTAGGATTCTTGTCACACTTATATCCTTCTATTTACCTTTACCTCTATTTCTTTTCTTTGTCATATATATTTATATGTGTGTGTGTGTGTCTACCTAGCTTAGAAGTCAGACAAAATACAATTTTGTTTAAATGATATTTATTTTAAAATTAAGATTTTATAACTTCTGAGGTTCAGGTGAATATCACCATCATGTAAGAAAATTATTAGAATATGAATAAATATCTAAAATTTTATCTAAAAGTGTAATTTTTATATTGTAAAAAATGTTTGCAGTAACCTTTGAAGTTACAAATTGCAGTGCTGTAACTATGATTTCTCAACACTAATGACTGCCAGATTACTTCATTACTCTTGTGTACATTATTGAACACCTTTTTAAAATGATGTTTAGTGAATGAGAAAATTTTTAATATCTCACCTTTTTTCTGATACTTCATTATATTTGGAGCAATGTTGATTAATATATGTTCTCATTTGTGATTTCCTTGTCTTTTCAACCAGTTAAAATCTGAGATAACAAAAGTAACTCTATTTTATTTTATCCTCACAAAATATATATAAGTAGGACTTTTTAAAAAATTGATGATATGAAAAGAATTCAATTTTTAAAAATTGTTTTAATTTGAAATTATTAAAGCCTTATTCACATAAATATTAAAATATGAAAACATTATATAAGATTAGAATTATAATATCTAAATTCTATTCTTATTTTATCAATGAATTTTTCTATCTGGCTCAAAGATTATAATATTTTTCAAAAAATTCTCTAGCTAAAAATATTTCTAAATACATTTTAATCTACTCAATGTTTTTATAGGAATTAAACAATTTTTATAATCATTACTTCAGTAATTGAGCAAATAATACACTTTTATGTGTTTATTGAATAATATAATTTGAACACAAAAAGAATATTAAAAAAAACCTTTACTGCAAATTTCACATAATATGCCTTCCTATATATGAAAGTAAATGTTTGATATTATTAGTACATTCAAATCCATAACTTTTTTATATCACTAAAGTTGTTAGACTTTATAAATCAAGTAAAAGTTTATTTATGAATATATATAAATTCAAAATGGTGAATGTAATAAATACTAATGCCTTTTTTTATACTATTAGAAATGGTAATAAGTAGTCATCTGCTTGTAGGACTTCCAATAAGTGATTTTCTCCAACTCTGAAAAAAATTCTAAATGTGTTCTGTGTTTAAATGTATTCAAACTTCCCTGCAACTTTTATGCCAATGTATCTGAAAACATGTTTATCAAATGCTCACTAACATCCTTGACGGTGTGATTTAATGAAATACTTTATGCTTTTCCTTTTTCTCTTATATATGTTTGTTTCTGTTTTAAAAATAAGCATGTATAATTTTTACAGTATTTCTAACATTGTAATTTTCAAATGTCACTCATAATCCAATATGAAGAGTGTTTTCCTCTAATAAAAGATTGGAATGTCCTTATTCACAGTTCATAATCAGAAAGGTCAAGCAAAATTACTACTGCATTTGTATTTACAAGATATTAAACAATTACTCACAAGTAGGCTAATTTTAGTACCTTTGTGCCATGTGGAGATTAATTCCTTTCTTGAAGGTGTCATGTAGATTGTTGTTTGTCAGTTGATTGTGCAGAACAGTTTAATGACTTCTTGCTCTTTATTGAAGGCAGGAAGAGTTGGAAATAAGCTTTTAAGGAGACTAAATTTAGAGACACTGTTTTAGCTGTAGCATTAGAAAATGTCTCCATTTTATTGTCACACCCCTGTGCATATGCACACATGAATACACAGAGATTAATAGAAAAACTAAATCAAACTTAATTAGTATTGTTCTTTTTATGACAAATATTAATGCCAAAATTTTGACATTTTCTAGTATATGTGCTAATGTAATATTTTGTGTTTGAAATAGTATATATAATATGTAAACTAAATTATTAGTTAGGCATTTATTTCATTTAAGAGTATATATCAACATCACAAATTTTATTTTGTAATATAGTATTTTGCTGAAATTCATCTCTGATTCATGATATGCAAAATAAAAGTAATAGAACCTCAAACTATTACTATATGTTGTATTTGGTTGCTTTTTCATGCAACATTATAATTAAGAATGAAGAGATTTGTTTATGGTGCCGTTTATGACAGCATTTGTGTTGTGTTGCAAACTTAAATTTGGAGCACAGAAACTTTCTAAAAGAATAACATGTATAAATTAAATAAGAGACTAAAACATATCTTTAATATTTTGATTTCTGATCATACCTTTTCAAATTTTGTTCTTTTCAGTGTATTCCAATTTTTAAATTTTGTTTTCTTCTAACTTATGAAGTTGACTGAGTACTTAGATCATTTATATTCAGTATTTTCTTTGGTGTTTTCATCATTAAACATTAGCTTTTTCTTTATTTAATTTTTTACAAGCATGCGACAAAGCAATTCCTTCATGCATAGTTGCTGGATATGTAAATCTTTGCATTTGATTTTGAGGCCACTACATATGAACCACCTTTCAAATGCACATGCCATTTAACCAACAATTTCATCTCTGTGCATCCTCCACAATTAATTATGTGTATGTGCAATAAATTTTCCTCATGGATAGATCATCACATTGTTGTTAATAGAAGAAGAAAAAAGAAAATAACACAAATACCCAAATCCTTGATTTTCAGAAATTAAGTAAGGCTATAATCATGTTATTTCTTTGGATTTCCTTGAACTTTCATGAAAACATTTAACAGCAGGCAACAATGCACACCATGTGTCAGTGAGGAAGAAGTTCAGATTAATGATTCAAGATAAATCAACCCCAAACGATTCTATATATAAAAACAACAAATAATGTAAAATGCTAAAATAATCTATGTAAGAAATTTTCAGACACAAAGAGAATGTTTACATAGAAAAAAAAAAGGGAGCTATACCTAACAAAAAATATTTTAGCTCTGTCACTAGCTATCAGTATGATCATTAACAATTCACTTAATCTGTTGGAGTCTCAGTTCCTAACAGTTAAAATGGGAATAAATATATATAAGCACATATTAACTTCATAGATTTCTGTGACCATGTTGAGGTAAAATATGTTTTTTAATTTATTTTTACATTTTAAAGTCATTATGAAGGTATAACTGCAATACAAAAAAATTGTGCATATTTAGTGGTTTTCTTCTTTTTTCTTTTTTTCTTTTTTTGAGTCAAAGTCTCATGCTTGCCCCCACTGGCGTGCGGTGGCACGATCTCGGCCCACTGCAAACTTTGCCTTCGCTGGTTCAAGCAATTCTCCTGCCTCAGCCTTCCGAGTAGCTGGGACTGCAGGCGCGCGTCACCACACCTGCCTAATTCTTTTTGTGTTTTTAGTAGAGACGGGGTTTCACCATGTTGGCTAGGCTGGTCTCAAACTCCTGACTTAGTAATCGTCCCTCCTCGACTCCCAAAGTACTGGGATTTACAGGCGTGAGTCGGCCCGCCTGGCCCATATTTTGACACATTTGAACATATGTAGGCGCTTACGATACCATCACTGCAATAAGGGTGCTGGACGTGTCTATCACCTCTAAAAACTTCCTTCTATTATTTTTGTGAGCACGTGGTAAAAGAATATTAACCTGGGCTCTATTCTCTTCACATACTTTAAATTTGTTAAAAGAAAAACCTTAGACACGATGACTTTAACAGTGTATTTGAGGAAACAATGGCTTATCCATCGAGCAGGATCAGGTTTGCAGGGCTCCCGCAAGCAGCCCTGCGCGTTGATGCAGAGGTGGGCGCGAGGGGCTGGCGCAGGCCTGCGGGTTCCGGGAGCCGCGCTGTCCCCTCGCGAAGGCCTCAGGCCGCCCCTGGTGCCTGCAGCGGAAGGGGTGTGGCGCCCGGTTCCGCCGCAGTCTCGCGAGGAGTGGGGCGTTGCCGGAGCCCGGAGCTGCCTGCCCGCTGCCCCAGCTGAGTGCAGTGGCCGCCGTGCCCCACGGCCCCGTGCTCAGTGATTGAGACATTCACAATTCAGAAGGGACTGAGTACGTGTAACAAATTTCTGAAACAGAGAGAGGGCGTGAACTAGAAAAAAAGGAATTTAAATAATGTTTGGAGTTTAGTTAATAATAGTTAATGGCGGTTTCCTCATTTGATAAATGCACCATTTTAATGTAAGCTGTTAACAATAGAGAACTAATAATTATGTGGGAATGTTTTCCACTGTCTTTATAACTTTCTGTAAATTAAAATTATTAACCTTAAAATAATCAAAGTTATTCAAAATAATTTTTTTACATTCATTAAAATGTATTTGATCATATATTTTCGCATTTGCCAAGACTTAAAATTCACCATTTGATTAAATTATTTAATTTATGCTAAATCCACACTTCTCTTGAGACAATGAGTATTTGACGGGGAAATGGCAGTGGAAAAATAAAAAAAAAAAAATAAGTGAAGTAAAATGGCTTTAAACTTCATTATTAAAGTATGACATTTATTTTGAGCATTACTGCATGATTAAAATTAAAATGTCTTGTTCCAGGGTAACAACCTAAGATGTTTGATAGAAATTCAGTATGGCTTACTTGAATGTTGAAAATATATGAAAATTGTCATTCCTTTTGGAAAGAATTGTATTCTAACCAAGACTAGCCACAAGGTTTAGTTAGTTAGAATGAATCATTCCTTAAGTGTCTGTTCATTTGTGAATGCTGTGGTGAAACTGAGTCTAAAGGCAAAGGTGAAAATTACATGTTGAAATTGTGTGACCCCACATAGGAGCTACAACCACGTGCAGACTCTTCTCTGTCACTTTTGTCTCTGTGAGTGCATGTTCTAATATTTATAACTAATTGATTTATTTAAAAATGATTGTTCCATTGAAACAGTATAAAATTTAGCTTCTTTTTTTTAGATAATACATGTTAATACCATGTATTTCTCTCTCTCTCTCTCTGTCCCTCTGGTATTTATTTTGGATCGAAATAGGCAATCCTATCTGATTATAAAATGGTTGATATGGAAAATGAGGTCTCTTAAATGATTTGGCTGAATGTATATCACATAATAGTAATGATTTAACTTTAATTTTTATAGCATAGCACAAGAAATGATTTCATAAGAGAACAGACACCTTCTCTGCCTTATTTTTGTTTTTCTCTGGGTTTTTTTTGACATGTTTTTGGAGATTCACTCCATGTTGACACGTATTTTTCTGTTTTCAGTGAAATTTTGAGATACTGGAGCATGATACTCATCTCAGTAAGTGCTTTGTCTAGAAATTATTCATAGGCTAAGCCTAATTTAGACATTTTGAAAATTTACATCCTGACCTTAATGGCTTAAAGGCATAATTCTGCTTTTATATCTATTCGAAAAAGCACTACAGGCCAAAGTGAATGTAAAAATATTCAGAGACTTGTTATTTTTTCAAGCCATAAAGCATTCACTTATCTCAAAAAGTGATGGAATTTGGAAATGTCATGCCTAATAAGTTTTTATTCATATAGTCTTTCTAAACTGCATCCTCCTTCAGAGTTTGCCATTATTGCTCAAAATATTTAATTTGTAATGACAAAGAAAATACATTGTAAGTAAGTAATGTGATTATTTAATGTCGGCATTGAGTTGATATCAGCATTTCTTTTTTTTCTGTAATTTAATCATAAGCATTATTAATATGTAGTATACTATATGCCCATCACTTCCTAAGTGATGTAAAGATAAACAGAAATTGGAATTGTGCTTTACTCTCAAGAAATTCAGAAGTAGGACATGTGGAGATGTTAAGAAATAAATACAAGGTCATACAATAATGTGAAAGACACTATAAAAGATAAATTTATTTTGCTAGAAAGATATAATCCCTGCTATCTATTTTGTCAAACAACAAGAATTTCTGTTATCCAGAAGTTATCTTTTGGGTCAAAATTTTAAAATGGGCAATAAAGTGGGTAATTTTTTTCTACTACTGATGGGTTCATTACGAATAACCCTGGGACCACTGGTACCCATTACCTGCATCATAATGTCTCCAACAGCCAAGCAACTTGCTGATACCTGTTGAAGAATGGTTATCACCTAAGTGGCCTTTTCATTCTTTCATCAAACAGGGTATTCTATGCCTTTTGAACCACTGTTTACAAAATCTTCATCCTGTCTATGTTACTAGCAACTTCACTAAACCACTGGTAGTGGAACTATATAAGTGAAAAAGATCCCATCATTCTTCATGAGCATTTGTATTAGTCTGTTCTTATGCTGCTAATAAAGACATACCTGACACTGGGTAGTTTTTAAGGAAAAAAGGTTTAATGGACTGACAGTTCCACATGGCTGGTGAGGCCTCACAATCATGGGGCAACCCAATGGAGGAGCAAAGGCATGTCTTACATGGCAGCAGGTAAGGGAGCGTGTGTGAGGAACTCTCATTTATAAAACCATCCGATTTCATGAGATTTATTCACTACCACAAGAACAGTATGAGGGAACCACCTCATGATTCAATTAACTCCACCATATCAGCATTAAACTAAATGTGAGAGTAGTACTGAAGAGTAATAGAATTGTCAAATAGCTTAAAATACTTGAAACTGAGCAATAAATAATCACCATGAAAAACTTATTTATGTGTTTTTTAATTCCCAATTTGATTTTTCTACACTCATTCTTATTTTTTTAATGGCTGTTTTATGAAGTCCCTGTTTTTCTATTAAAATGCATGTAGAAGCAGTAGTAGATTTTATAACCACTTATAAGAAAAATGTCATGTAATGCAAAATAGTAGTATGTGATTAAATAAATACAAATTAAATCTGAAATTAGCATCACATTTTAAAGAAAAGCTACATGCAAAACTGTTTCTTTTATAAAAATAAATACTATTGTACCTTTCTTGTTTATCTAATCTCAGTTGAATCTTTACCTCAGTACTCCATTTTTTAACAATTAGGGGTCCTTACATGGGGAAAAAGTTCCAGAAAATTCTTTTACATTTCTTCCTACTTATAAGGCATAATATTAATATGATATGAAAATATTATACTTTGCTGATTACCTTCAAACTAAGACATTTGGCTGAATGTGCAGAAGTAGAAACTGTTATGGATCAATATAAAAATTCTCACATTACATGTGGTCTGTTTTTTCCATGTTTGTAAAATATGTTTGTAAAATAAACATTTATTAGTTTATAGAGGGCCATATTCTCCATTAAAAAAACTTTTATTTTCTATGCCAAATACGTACAATTGATTACTGCTATACTAATAGGATTTACTTTTCAACCCTGTAATTCATACATGAAAATTCACGTTTCTTATGTACAGGACCTGAAGCCATATAGGGAAAAAACATTCGTGAATTTTATTAAGTTCTTTTTCTGTTTTTTAAAGTTATTTATATTCATATATAATTTCATATGGGAAAATAGCAATATAAGAGGAGGATAATTTTTCCATGGTGATGTCTTTGATGAATTCAGTAACATAAACTGAGTGAAAGTTATAGGATAAAAATTCATTTGAATGTATTTTATATATTGTATTATATATTTTATGTATATACGTTCTGTGGTAACATTCATACATTTTTGTTTCTTTTTATGTTTTCATTTTTTACCTCTAGAAATATTGAAATTGTTTGCAAAACCTGTTGGCACATATTTCCTGGCCAAAGAGAAAGTACCAACATAAGATGAAGTGAATATGAACTTGGGGATAAAGAAGCAAGTTCAATCTCCAGCTCTAAGAATTTCTTGAGTTAGCAGCAGCTATTTATTGTGTTTTCTGTTTCCTACTTTACTTTTAAATTTTATATATATGTTTACATCTGTATTCAAACCAACATATAGGAATAATATACATTTTACAACTGGATTATTTATCAGACTTAAGGGTTTTGTCTACCAGAACAAATTATTATTTATATTTACAGGCAGTTGTATTCTATTTTGTATCTATTTTCCTTTATATTGTCAAAATCAGGTATTTTTCTAATGTGTTTTACATGTAACCCATAAGTGAACAAATAAAAGAGAGTTCAACTTATTTTATGAATAACTTTTCTTTTTCTTACACCAGGTAGTCATCCGTTATGATAGAGAGCTGCAGAAATTGAAGAACAGATTTTCTAAAATATTGTTAAACTTAGGTGCCAAGCCAAATGTTATAATAAACCACATCAATATCAAGAGTGAAAAATGTCAAAAAATAACTGGCAAGGGTGTTAATATGTTCAGTTTTAATATCTATCTCAGTATTGTTCATATCTTCATTTTCTACTTCGGATGTGTTGTAGTTCAATTTGAAATTGTGAGAATGTTAACCAGGCATAGCATTTTAATAAACGTTTAGTTAGTTCTATAAAAAGGGAGGAATAATATAAACATGTGACTCCTCTGTTGCGTTTTTCCCATAGCAATAAGTGTCAATTTATGGTCACTGTATTGGCCAAACTAAGTCCCATAATAAATACTGACAAATCATTACAGAATAGTTAGGCACATTCTCACTCCATGAATATTTCCTTTTATGGAGAGATACTGAAATTATTTCCTTTATTAGTGTTTTCTTTGTTGAACTTTAAAGAATATTTTGAACTTTATCTTCATTTTCTATCAGTTCACTTGGACCTTGGCTTTGTTCTCAAATGTGTAGGAATAGGTTTAAATCCTCAAAAGCTTGACTAATAAGAATTCTTACCATTTATTCAATTTTATTCAGCTAACAATTTAATATAAACAATGATAACCAACTTATTTTTAATAATACAGATCTCAAAGATTTCACATATGATCCATTCAGTTTGTCTTCCAATTTGAAACCACTGCAGAACTCATATTTTGTTTCTTAAAGTTAACATTGATATGAATATAAAAAATTTAAAAACTTATCTCATAATGTTAACAGTTAACTGGTATAGTCACCATAACTAATCATATTCTATCTTGAGTGAATCCCATTGAAATTTAATGAGAAAATATCTTTAGGAACCAAAATTGGTGACTGATAAGCACTTTATTAGCCAATTGTTTGATGGCATATAGAGATAATAAAGAAATTCTGAGAAGATGAAGATTGCAGCATTGTCTTCTAAATCCTAACACTGAAAAAGCAGGTGAGCAATTACATATCTAAAACCCCAAACCCATGAACACTGTTTACAATAAAGTTTAGAGACAAGGTGTCTCTATGAAACTCAGTAAGTGGGAAAAGGCAAAGAATCACAAGACGTTCATGTAAATAATACGCATGCAAAGAAATAGTGCGACTTAATACAATATGTGATAGTCATGATAATAGGGGAACCCTTAAATAGCTAACAGCTATTTATTAGAAAACATGGGTCCTGTTTGAAAATAACAGTTTACAAAGGAAAGTAATTTTGCTGAATCCAATAGCAGATGAGTGCAAGGAGATCATAGTGTTTCCCTAAGGCTGGAGCAGTAACGTCACAGTTAAACACTTAAAACTGATCAGCTAAACCTGTTTTCTAGGACAGGACAGCATACTGAAGAGAAATTGTTTGAAATGGAATCAAAGTAAGCCAATTAGAGACAACAACAGAACATGAGAAAGAAAAGCTACAGATAAAAGTGCAAGAAAAGATAAATTATAGATACAAGCGGAAAAAGAGAACTGTATCACGAGATTTCAGAAAGCAGAACCACCATATTTTCTAGCAGTATACCAAACATGACCAAACACAGAGCTCTGTGTCATTAGAAAATTCATCCTGAAGCACACTTACTTCAGTTCAGAAAAATTTACATAAAAATTTTTAATTTCACAAAAAAGCTATTGTAAGGAATAAACAAGAATAACAAGAAGAAAAACATACTTTCAGAAAATAAAAGCTAAAATATCAGGCTTTCGGGACATCTTAAAACTGTAGTTTTTTTCTATTTTATTTCTATTAATAAACATTAAGTAATAACAATGAGACCAGTACTTTCCTGATATTAAAAGAAGATAGAAGACATCACATAAAAAGAAAGCTACAGACAGATGTCTTTTATGAATACACACACAAAAAAACCCTTGCCAAATACTAGCACTGAATCAAGCAAGATATACAAATGTGTGGATACCATGTACAAATGGATTTATTTCAGAAATGTAATACTGGTTTAATATGTAAAAATTAACATAGTACACTGTATCAGTAGAATGAAGGACAAAAACTACTTGATCATCTCAACATACACAAAAAAGTAAAAGCATTTTACAAATTCTGATTCATTTTCATGATTAGAAACACACACACACACACACGCACACACACACACACGCACACACACGTATAAAAACTAGGAGGGAACTTCCTGAATCTGAAATACGGGATTCACAAAAAATCAAGAGCTCACATCATACATAGTGATTAATGAATGATTCAGTGATTTTCTAAAAAGAGGAAGGCATGAGTATCTGCTCTTGCAGACTTCTATTCAACATTGTACTGGAGGTGCCAGCCAGGATATTTATGTAAAAAATACGAGAAAAAAAAAATAATCCAGATTGAAAATGAATAAAGAAAATTATCTCGATTCATAAATTCCATGATGTTACATATGGAATAATTTAGGAAATCAACTAAAAATCAAAGAGAACTAATAAATTAGTTCAACAAACTTTCAGGATACACGATAAAATAATCAACTATAGTTTTATACACCAGAAATGAACAATTAAAAATGATATTAAGAAAATAATTCTTGGCCAGGCATAGTGGCTTATGCCTGTAATTCCAGCATTTTAGGAGGCCAAGGCGGGAGGATAGTATGAAGCCAGGAGTTTGGGACCAGCCTGGGCAATAGCAGGAATATCTCTACAAACAAACAAACAAAAAAACTGAAAACTTAGCTGGTTGTGTTAGTCCTAGCTACTTAGGAGGCTAAAGTGGAGAACCACTTCAGCCTAGGAGTTCAAGGTAACAGTGAGTTGTGATCACACCACTGTACTTCAGTCTAGGTCACAGAGCAAGACTCCAGAAAAAAAAAAATCCAATTTAATAGCATCAGAAAGAATGAAATACTTAGCAATAAATTTAAAGAAAGTGCAAAAGTGGAAGTCTTATACATTTACAACTGCCAACCATTAGTTAAATAAGTTAAAGAAAACTTAAATAAATGGGAAGACCCTCTATGTACATGGCAAAGAATACTAAATATTAATGCAATCTCTAGCAAAATTCCAGCTGGCTTCTCGAAATTGACAGGCTTGTCCTAAAATTTACAAGGAAGTTCCTGGGAACCAGAATAGCCAAAACAATCTTGGGGGAAAGAAAAGAAACAAAATTGTGTAAATTCTACTTATCGATGTCCAAATTTAGTACAAAACTTAAGGCAATGTGGTACTGGCATAATGAGAGACACACAACTCAGTGGAACATAACTGAGCATGAAAATAAAATTACGAAACAGAGAAAGAAAGATTATCTTTGCAAATCATATCTTTGATAAAGGATTTGTATCTAGAAATATAAAGAGCATTTACAACTCATTATTAAAAATAACTCAATTTTTAAAAAATTAGCAAAGCATCTGAATAGATGATGTTTCCATAGAACATATAGAAATGATTAACAAGCACAAGATAAGACCTTCAACATAATTAGAGATTATAACATTGCAAATCAAAACCACAATAAAATGCTACTTCACACCTACTAGAATGACTGTAATGAAAAAGACAAATAATAGCATGTATTGCCAAAGCTGTGGAAAAATTAGCACTCACATATTGCTAGTGGGAATGTAAAATGTTACAACCACTTTGGGAAACAGCCTGACAGTTCCTTAAAATGTTAAACATAAATTTAACATGTGATCCAGCAAACATATGCCCATACAAAACTTATACATTAATGTTTTTAGAAACTTTCATAATAATCAAAAAGTATAAACCACCTTACTGCTCCTTAACTGATGAATAAATAAATAATAGGTGGTATAAACAGAAAGTGAAATATTATTCTGCAGAAAAATAAGGAATGACTGATTCAGCAGAAGAAGAAATTACTGACTAGTACATTCCACAAAATTTGAATGGTTCACAAAAATGTTAAACTAATTAAAAATGTCAGTAACAAAATACCACAAATTATATAATTCAAGTTATAGAAAGTGTCCAGAATAGATAAATTAATAGAGAAAGAAAGTGGGTGAGTCGTGGTTTTTTTTTTTTTTTTTTTTTTTTTTTTTTTGTGTGGTTGAGTGGTTTGTGTTTGGGAATAAAATTGTATAAAAAAAATGTTTGTTTGTTTTTTTATAAAAAAATATAAAAAAATATGG